>WBNM01038330.1:30451-70048 GCA_013399055.1 Ramphastos sulfuratus | reverse complement strand
CACCCTTCTTTTGATGTGGCCCAGGCTGCCATCGGCTTTCTGGGCTGGAAGCACACACTGTTAGCTGCTGTCTAGCTTCTCATCCACCAGCACCCCCAAATCCTTTACTGCAGGGCTGCTCTCAATAGCATCACCCTCCAACCTGGACTAATATCAAGGTTTGCCCTGACCTAGGTGCAAGACCTTGCTCTTAGCCTTTCTGAACCTCAGGAGATTCTCCTCAGACCATCTTCCTCCTCTCCAGGTCCCCCTGGAGGGCACTTATCTTATCTTTCAGTCTTATCAACTGCCCCACTCAGCTTTGTACCATCTGCAAACTTGCTGAGGCTGCCTCAGTCTCACTGTCTGTAGTACTGGTGAAGATATTGATCAGCACTTATCCCTGTGCAGATATTGGAGGGACACCACGTGTCAGCAGAACAAAACTCAGTTCACTTGGTGGACACACACAATTTTGTCACAAACTAGGTAAAATGATCCATCCTCTCCTGATCTTCGCTTTGAAATATCGGCTCTGCGTTCCTGATCTGTGCTAACTGGCTCCTGGGGAAGACCTCTTACAGACCACATGAAGCTGGCTTCTACCCATACATGAATTAAACATTGCAGTACTGATGGAAATTTCTTCTCCCAAATTGCATGGTGCATGAAAGCCACAGCACATATCACTATGTTTGAGATGCAAACCTATCCTTCCATTTTAGTCATCACCGGTATCGCTCACAGCATCGTTCAGCAAATAAAGAGAGAGAAGATTGTTGGCATAGAAAAGAGAAAAATCTATCACTTTGCTACATCTCCAGGAGTGCTCTGGCTCATAGGACTGTCCAGGAAATAGAAGCATCTAGAAGTAGGAAGCTTGCTAGCTGTGGTGGCTGAATCAGCCAGTACACACTCAGGGATGGAAAAAAAAAAAATCCTTCCAAGCATGCCAGCACAGGGAGGAAATGAAGAAATTAGGAAAGATTGGGCTAAGAAACTGAAAACCAGTTGTTTTCAGAAGGCATTCACGCATGCATGGAGAACAGGCAGCATGCTAGCCCTAAAAGGAGATTCAGTGAAGTAGCTAAGAAACAGAAACTCTGCTCTATTGTTAATGAAATTCAGCCTGCTCTTCTCAAAGAGCATCAGATGCTCTTGAAGAGAAAGAAGAACACCTGCAGCAGATGTTCTCAAGCATTTAGAATCATAGAATCATCAAGGTTGAAAAAGATCTATAAGACCCTCAAGTCCAACCATTGACCCAACACCATCCTCCTCACCAAACCATGTCCTGAAGTGCTATGTCTACATGTTTTTCTTACCCCTCCAGGGACGGTAACTCCACCACCTCCCTGGGCAGCCTGTTCTAATGCCTGACCACTCTTGCAGGAAAGACATTTTCCCTAATATCTCACGTAAATGATTCTGTCTTCCTCCTGTGCATGGTTGGCATTTTATGAAGTTGCAACCATTGTCAGATACACCTTCCCTGGGTGTCTGTCAGCTGAGTTTCAACTTGTTAGAGATGTCTAGAGATGGATACAGACATCCTCCCACAGTGAAGAACTTGTGAACCAGGGGGCAAACACTGGGTAATGAGCTAACTTTGGGAGAGGAAGCCTGGACTCCATGATCAGACTCTCACAGCTCTCCTTTCTCAGCATCTGGTGAATCCCCTCATGCAAATAGACCTGCAGAGCTCACTGGGCTGTGGTCACGCCTCCCAGGTATGGAAGATAAAAACTTAAGACCTTCACAGAATCACAGAAACATTCCAGTTGCAGAAAGAAGACCCCCCAGGATCATCAAGTCCAACCAATAACCCTACTCTACAAAGTTCACCCTTAAACCATATCCTCCAGCACCACATCCAAACAATTTTTAAACACATCCAGGGTTTGTGACTCAACCACCTCCTTGGGCAGCCCATTCCAATGCCTGACCACTCTTGCTGGGAAAAATGTTTCCTAATGTCCAGTCTAAACCCACCCAGTTGCAGCTTCTTGTTCTATCACTAATTATCTGTGAGAAGAGACCAGCAGCAGCCTCCCCACAATGTCCTTTCAGGTAGCTGTAGACCTGCGTGAAAGTCTTGAGGAAGAGGGTCAATACTGGATGCAAAAAGAAGCACAAGAGGCTTTTGATAATCATAAGTTTAAGAGTGCATGAGTACCAGCCTTACTTTTCCATGTGTTTTCTTAAGCATAGCAGTAGGCATGTCAAGCAGACAGCACTATGCTACTGGAAGAACAGGAGCAGCCAGCTGCTATTCAACATGCAAGACCAGATCTGAAGGTCGAAACTAAGCTGTATGCAATCCCTCCTTAGCAGAGAGGCACAGCAATGCTTTGGGCTTCACTGTGAAAGAGGCAGCTTGCTCTTGCATCTCAGTTACCTCCACAAAGCCCTCATAGTAATGCAGTTTCTGAGGACACTACCTGGAGATGGAAAAGATGAAATGTACTTGTGGCTCATCTCATTCAGCTGTCTCCTTGTCAGAAATGATGGTCACTCTTACTCTGGGACTTGGCAGACATATTGGCTACATCACATCACCCCATGGCCCAAGACAAACAAACTCTACCAGCAGAGCTGGTCTGAAAAGAGACCTCTTTATGTGGATGTCTATGGAAAAAGTTTTGCTTTCAGCTAAGGAAAATGCTTGATGCTACCATACAGTAATGTTGGTGGAAGATGACTCCACTTTTTTTTTGTTTGTTTGTTTTACAAGGCTTTAAATCAACCAGATCAATACATATAAAAGCACCTGACTTCTTGATCAGGCTTTTTGAAAGCACTAATTAGACCAGACTAACAGCAAGAGCCCTTGTGCTGAAACCTTAAAATTAGGCAAAATACTTTTAGAAGAAATTGGCAGCCAGAGCCTACAACCAGAATCAGAGTCACACGAGAACGCAGAGGCCCACTAAGAGGACCATCAATATTTTCTGTCTGCAGAGAAATGGAAAAATGATGGCACTAAAGAATGGTCCTGAAATTCCTAAATTTTCACACTGCTTGGTGTTCCAGGTACCTAAATGCAACAGCTTCACCAGTTGTGAGGGCAAAATCTGCAATTTTCCTAATTCTGATTTCTGGAACAGACGATTTTATTTTCCACTGGAGCATTTTCCTAAGTGTGAGCATCCAATAACAACAAAAAAATAACCCATTATCCATGCTCCTGGTCACAGATGAAACTGGGTCTTTCTGTTGACACATTTTGGCTAGATACATTTGGCTGCTTTCACACATTTTCTTGATTAGGTTTTGTGGTTTGGGGTTTTTTTTTGTTTTTTTTTTTTGTTTTGTTTTGTTTTGGTTTTTGGTTTTTTTCCCTTTCCCATTTTACTTTAAAGAGAGGTTAATTCCTTTGAGGAATTAAAAGAGAATTATGCATAACTTGTCAAACCTCATCTGTTGGAAAACAACAGAGTTTAGGACGACTCTAAGCTGGCCAAATGAAAAACAAGATGCTTTAGAAGGAAAGTTGGGTGGAAGCAACCTACCATACCTTTTATTTAAACACATGCTTTTCAGTAGATAAATTCAACTCTTCTTAACCTATATTTGCATCTGCTCCATAAACATTCTGTATATTTAATCTGCTTTGGCTTTATTAATACTTTTTAATGCTGTTTCAGTTTTGCACTGTGTGCTTCTTCTTAGCCAAGGACATTACATTTCTATTCGTGTTTTGTTCTTCAGTATTTTGTGTCCTTGCAGGTGATTCAAAACAAGGGTTCTGAAGGAAGAGTAAGAGGATTTTTGTAGCAGTCCTTAGCTGAGAGCAATATTTAAAGAGGCAGCTAATCACATGATTAAAAACATAATCTTAAAGATAATCTGAATGTGACATGTTTGACCTTCAACTGCCAATGTTGTCTGCTGAGTTGAAGATGCTTGCTCTGATCTGTATACAGTTCCTAATGATGGATCACACTCAATGAATCAGGCACCAAAATTTGATACATTTAGTTTAGAGATCTATTTAGGAATTAGGTTTCAGAATGGTTTGGGTTGGAAGGGACCCTAAAGATCATCTAGTTCCAACTGCCCTCCCATGGGCAGGGACACCTTCCACTAGAGCAGGATGCTCAAGACCTCATCCAGCCTGGCCTTGGACACCTTGAGAGAGAGAGCAGCCACGACCTCCCTGGGCAACCTGTTCCAGTGTCTCACCACTCTCACTGTAAAGAATTTCTTCCTAATCTCCACTCTAAATCTCCCTTATTCCATCTTAAATCCATTCCCCCTCATCGTATCATTACAAACCCTTGTGAAAAGCCCCTCCCCAGCTTCCCTGTAGGCCCTCTTTAGGTACCAAAAGGTCTACTGGAAGGCCTAGAGCTCTAAGGTCTCCCTGGAGCCTTCTCTTCTCCAACTGAACAGCTCCAACTCTGCCCCACAGGGGAGCTTCTCCAGCCCTCTGACCATCTTTGTGGCCCTCCTCTGTACCCACTCCAGAACGTCCTAAAATAGTATGGAAAAACATCAATACTTTGTTGGGGTTTTTTCTGTTTTTTTTTTCACACTAAGCAGCATGAGGCATTCAGATTTTCCTCTGTCTGGTGCAAGATAAACCCAGGGTAACTTGGTTGGAATAACAGGACCAAGATTCATTGTGGCTGTACTGGAAGCTTTGGATTAGCCCTGCTCGCTGCCATGATCTCTCACAATACATCCAATGACCACACCACCAGCTGGGGCTGGGTGATCAGAAGAGCCCTGCCTGTGACAGAGCTGTCAAAGAATGACAAAAGCTACAACTCCAGCACTAACCCTCACAGATTAAACTACAGCACCCAGAGTTAACACAACTCTGACTTGATTCAGTGTCTGTCTTGTGTTGGGTGCACCAGAACCAGACACAGTACTTGTGACAGCAGAGGGGGAAAAAGAAAAAAAGTCACCTCACTCATCCTTGTGGTCACAATTCTTCTGATACAGATTTACCAGGCTAGCGAGAGCTGGTTTCGCCTGTTCACACCCAGAGTGTCAGAAGAGAAGAGATTAAGGCTGTTTCATGCTGCTTTGTTTCTGACAGTGTGAGTCCAGGGGCTGTGAAGCCCATCTGCAGTAAAACACTTAGCCACCGGCAACGCGGTCTGCTGGCTCTTAACATTGCTTAGATGCTCTCTAAAAGTGATAATAAGATTAGCTGCAAGAAGCTAAATGCTTGACCCTGCATTTGTGTTGCTATGTTTTATACACCAGAGAAGTGTTAATTAGGTAGAGAACTTGTAGCTCCTAAAGGCTGAAGTATCAGGCTAAGATATCCTACCTCTGAAATCAGCTTCTGGCCTACAATAAACATTCACTGTTGGGCCACTGAAAAGAATGAGCTACACCTTTCAAGAAGATTATTTGGGCCCTCACGATATACATATGGAGCAGCCCTGATGTAAGGAAACATTCTCTCCTACTGCAGTGTAAAAGTATCATACAAGTGTTAAGGTTGGAAGGGATCTCTAAGATCAAGCCCAAATGTCAACCCAATACTGTCATGGTCACTAAACCATGCCCTGAAGTGCCATGTCTACATGTTTTTTTGATCACCTCCAGGGATGGTGACTCCACCACCTCCCTGAGCAGCCTGTTCAAATGTCTGACCACTCTTTCAGGATAAAAAGTTTTCCTACTATCCAACATAAATGTCCCCTGGTGCAACATATGGCCATTTCATCTTGTTCTATCAGTTGATGCCAACATCCACCTCACCACAACCTCCCTTCAGGGAATTGTCAAGAGCAATGAGGTCTCCTGTCAGCTTCCTCTTTACTATACTTAACCCCATCTGCCTCAGTTGCTGCTCACCAGACCTGTTCTCCAGCCCCCTCACCTTTGTTGTCCTTCTCCAGAAACCCAGTGTGTCTCTTACACTGGACACCCACTAGTTTTCAGAAAGATCTGTGTTTTGGACAATTAAGTACAAAGTAACAAACAAACAAAAAACCCATCAAAACAAACCCCAAACCAGACCAGTGAGACCATATATATATACACACCATATTTACTTTACAAAGACAAATTCACCTTTTTGTCTGCTTTCCAGCCTTCACCTCCTTATTAGCCTTCACTCGTCATACATCAGGACAAGCTCTTTACATCCCTTGCTTCTTTATTTGGCCTCTTGAAATGAGCAAACCAACACATGCTGTTTTCTCCTAGAGGAATGACTCACAGCATGATTTAACAACTCATTCATCTTAACATCCAAGGGCAGAAACCCAAACCAAAACCACAGACATGTATGGTATAGAGCATTAACAAAAGCTTATTTCTTTTGTATCTTCAATCATATACTATTACGTTTGCTTCCTTAAGCCATATCACTTGAGGTGACCTTTCAAAAACAGTGTCTGAAGTGTTAAAGCCTGTCCTAGTGTGACAGGTTTGTCATGATGCTTTCAGCAGTCTTCTGCATCTATCCAAGACATTCAAAGCACAGCTGAAAGAAATCCAGCTTAATTTCTAACAGAGACAAGGCTTTGGTGCCATTGCCTGTTCGTGTTTCTCTGACGTGGGTGAGTTTTAATCCCTCTGAAGGGGGCATAAATGAAGAAACCTCAACTCAAAATCACATCTACAGTTTGGACTTCAGTGAAGCTACTCACAGAACTGGGGAACATTCAGTCTATTTGGCAAGCTTTGTCTGAAATTGCTGCTGCTGAAATGGAGAGGTCTGCATATAAACTTCAGCAGGATTCCCTTTTTTCCACCCTTCTCCTAGACCAGTTTCTTCACTATTGAAAATACAATATCATACAAGAGACACTTACGTTGCTGCTCTCACAGCAAGCAATGCAGATGTCTCCTGAATTATCCACTTCAGAAGATATTTCAGTAATAGATGGTGAATGCTGCTTTACTGGTGTTCTTTTGGCACAGATGTTCTGGTGAAAGAGACTTTAGTGGCTCTGGGAACTTTAAGGTTCAGTTAATTCAGTAAGTCTTGCTAGGCTGTGTGCAACAGAAAATGGAGGACTGGTCCAGCAACCTGGGGCTTTTTACGTATCCACTAAAGTGCCAACCAATATAGACATTCCAGTACAGACCTAGCCCCACCAACCCCTGCTTGGTTGCAAACATTAGTAAGCAGTGCTCCTCATCCACCAGGTACAAGCATGTTTCATTCAAACCAGCTTTTAGCATTCATCTATCAACATATTCTGCAGTGAGCATGCTTGTTTGAGTGCCTTCTCACAATCAACTCTTCTGCTGGCTAAACATCTCCTTCCAGAAAGCATCAAGAAGTTTCTAGTTGTCTTTGCTTCCTAAAGCACAACATGTCTTGTCTGTGTGTTGCTTGGACTTTCAAGCATAGCTGTGACTAGCAGCAAGGCTGCACACAACCCTAGGCACCAGCCCCTAATCTTAGGAAGCTTTGGTTTTGTCTCACCTTGAGTCCTGTGTCCAGTTCTGGGTCCCTCAATTTAAGAAAGATGTTGAGGTGCTTGAACATGTCCAGAGAAGGGCACCAAGGCTGGTGAAGGGCCTGGAGCACAGCCCTGTGAGGAGAGGCTGAGAGAGCTGAGGTTGTTCAGCCTGGAGGAGGCTCAGGGCAGACCTCATTGCTGTCTACAACTAGCTGAAAGGAGGTTGTAGCCAGGTGGGGTTGGTCTCTTCTCCCAGGCACCCAGGGACAGAACAAGAGAACACAGCCTCAAGCTGTGCCAGGGCAGGTTTAGGCTGGATGTTAGGAAGAAGTTCTTCAGAGAGAGAGTGATTGGCATTGGAATGGGCTGCCCAGGGAGGTGGAGGAGTCACCATCCCTGGAGGTGTTTAAGAGGAGGGTGGGTGAGGCACTTAGTGGCATGGTTTAGTTAATTAGAAGGGTTAGGTGATAGGTTGGACTCGATGATTCTAGAGGTCTTTTCCAACCTGGTTAAATTCTATGATTCTGTGTCATGAAGATGCCTTCCATCTCATCAATCCATATTCCTCTCCTCCCCCTTTGTTTTTTCCCCCCTGCTTTTCTATTAATGCATTTCCTTCTTATCCTGGTCTGGAAGGATGTGGTGAGATGAGTCCAGCTGCAGCCCTAGAGGTGATGTGTTTATGAGAAATTACAGAATTNGTCAAGAGCAATGAGGTCTCCTGTCAGCTTCCTCTTTACTATACTTAACCCCATCTCCCTCAGTTGCTGCTCACCAGACCTGTTCTCCAGCCCCCTCACCTTTGTTGTCCTTCTCCAGAAACCCAGTGTGTCTCTTACACTGGACACCCACTAGTTTTCAGAAAGATCTGTGTTTTGGACAATTAAGTACAAAGTAACAAACAAACAAAAAACCCATCAAAACAAACCCCAAACCAGACCAGTGAGACCATATATATATACACACCATATTTACTTTACAAAGACAAATTCACCTTTTTGTCTGCTTTCCAGCCTTCACCTCCTTATTAGCCTTCACTCATCATACATCAGGACAAGCTCTTTACATCCCTTGCTTCTTTATTTGGCCTCTTGAAATGAGCAAACCAACACATGCTGTTTTCTCCTAGAGGAATGACTCACAGCATGATTTAACAACTCATTCATCTTAACATCCAAGGGCAGAAACCCAAACCAAAACCACAGACATGTATGGTATAGAGCATTAACAAAAGCTTATTTCTTTTGTATCTTCAATCATATACTATTACGTTTGCTTCCTTAAGCCATATCACTTGAGGTGACCTTTCAAAAACAGTGTCTGAAGTGTTAAAGCCTGTCCTAGTGTGACAGGTTTGTCATGATGCTTTCAGCAGTCTTCTGCATCTATCCAAGACATTCAAAGCACAGCTGAAAGAAATCCAGCTTAATTTCTAACAGAGACAAGGCTTTGGTGCCATTGCCTGTTCGTGTTTCTCTGACGTGGGTGAGTTTTAATCCCTCTGAAGGGGGCATAAATGAAGAAACCTCAACTCAAAATCACATCTACAGTTTGGACTTCAGTGAAGCTACTCACAGAACTGGGGAACATTCAGTCTATTTGGCAAGCTTTGTCTGAAATTGCTGCTGCTGAAATGGAGAGGTCTGCATATAAACTTCAGCAGGATTCCCTTTTTTCCACCCTTCTCCTAGACCAGTTTCTTCACTATTGAAAATACAATATCATACAAGAGACACTTACGTTGCTGCTCTCACAGCAAGCAATGCAGATGTCTCCTGAATTATCCACTTCAGAAGATATTTCAGTAATAGATGGTGAATGCTGCTTTACTGGTGTTCTTTTGGCACAGATGTTCTGGTGAAAGAGACTTTAGTGGCTCTGGGAACTTTAAGGTTCAGTTAATTCAGTAAGTCTTGCTAGGCTGTGTGCAACAGAAAATGGAGGACTGGTCCAGCAACCTGGGGCTTTTTACGTATCCACTAAAGTGCCAACCAATATAGACATTCCAGTACAGACCTAGCCCCACCAACCCCTGCTTGGTTGCAAACATTAGTAAGCAGTGCTCCTCATCCACCAGGTACAAGCATGTTTCATTCAAACCAGCTTTTAGCATTCATCTATCAACATATTCTGCAGTGAGCATGCTTGTTTGAGTGCCTTCTCACAATCAACTCTTCTGCTGGCTAAACATCTCCTTCCAGAAAGCATCAAGAAGTTTCTAGTTGTCTTTGCTTCCTAAAGCACAACATGTCTTGTCTGTGTGTTGCTTGGACTTTCAAGCATAGCTGTGACTAGCAGCAAGGCTGCACACAACCCTAGGCACCAGCCCCTAATCTTAGGAAGCTTTGGTTTTGTCTCACCTTGAGTCCTGTGTCCAGTTCTGGGTCCCTCAATTTAAGAAAGATGTTGAGGTGCTTGAACATGTCCAGAGAAGGGCACCAAGGCTGGTGAAGGGCCTGGAGCACAGCCCTGTGAGGAGAGGCTGAGAGAGCTGAGGTTGTTCAGCCTGGAGGAGGCTCAGGGCAGACCTCATTGCTGTCTACAACTAGCTGAAAGGAGGTTGTAGCCAGGTGGGGTTGGTCTCTTCTCCCAGGCACCCAGGGACAGAACAAGAGAACACAGCCTCAAGCTGTGCCAGGGCAGGTTTAGGCTGGATGTTAGGAAGAAGTTCTTCAGAGAGAGAGTGATTGGCATTGGAATGGGCTGCCCAGGGAGGTGGAGGAGTCACCATCCCTGGAGGTGTTTAAGAGGAGGGTGGGTGAGGCACTTAGTGGCATGGTTTAGTTAATTAGAAGGGTTAGGTGATAGGTTGGACTCGATGATTCTAGAGGTCTTTTCCAACCTGGTTAAATTCTATGATTCTGTGTCATGAAGATGCCTTCCATCTCATCAATCCATATTCCTCTCCTCCCCCTTTGTTTTTTCCCCCCTGCTTTTCTATTAATGCATTTCCTTCTTATCCTGGTCTGGAAGGATGTGGTGAGATGAGTCCAGCTGCAGCCCTAGAGGTGATGTGTTTATGAGAAATTACAGAATTAGGTTTGAAACTGGAGCAAGGGAGGTTTAGGTTGGGCGTCAGGAGGAAGTTCTGCACAATGACAGTAGTAAAACACTGAAACAGGCTGCCCAAGGATGTGGTTGAGGCCCTGTCCCTGGAGACATGCAAGATCAGACTGGATGTGGCCCTAGGCACCTTGATCTAGTTGGAGGTGTCCCTGCTGCCTGAAGAGAGTTGGACAAAATGTCTTTGGTAGTCCCTTCCAAACCAAGCCATTCTATCATTGTACGTTCAAGGTGCAAACCAACCCAGTTATCACCAGTACTGACTTTGAGCAAATGAAGAGAGAGGAGTTTGCTGGCAAAGAGAATAATCTGTCACTCTGCTGTGTCTCCAGGAGAGCTCTGGCTTACAGGTCAGTCCAGGAAGTAGAAGCATCTAGAAGTAGGAAGCTTGCTAGATGTGGTGGCTGCATCAGCCAGTGCACACTCAGGACTGGAATAGTCTTTCCAAGCATGCCAGCACAGGGAGGGACTGGGGAAATATCTGAGACTCAGTGCGGCCCTGGGCAGTCTGGTCTAGTTGCAAGTGTTCCTTCTCACTGCAGGGGGTTGGGCAAGATGACCTTTGAGGGTCCCTTCTGACCCAACACAATTCGTGAACGTGCAGTACAAACACTAACTTTACTACTGCCTTTACTACTCCTTCAGATGCACTGTATGGTGGTGGGAACCAAGGGGCACTTCTTCAGTTCTGAGGCAGAACTCTTGCTTGGCCAGGGGGATTTTTATCCAAATAATGAAAATATCACAGCAAGTTCATGATATTGTATTTCACAAGTGGGACTTTCAGACGCCAGAAGATTTCAGTTACTGTAACATATGCATTGCTGGATCGAAGAGCTAGCACTATGGGGAATAAGAGATTGACATCCAGAACAGAAGCATGTCTAGAATAAAGAAAAGTTGCTTCATAGAGAGCAGCCTTTCAAAAATGCTTCATTAATACTGAAAACATACACTGGGGGCCACCATAGCAGCCCAGGTGCAAAAATGGTTGCTACAGAGTCATTTCTTTGCCTGCCTGCACCTTGTCGTAGAGAATTGCTATCCTCAACTCTATAAAGACTTTCTATCATCTTCAGTGCCTCTCTTACAAGAGACACAGCATTATTATTTCCACAAATGAATGACAGTTACCTAGCTCAGAAAGTTACATGATGTGGAGAGTCTTCATGTGGATATTTAGCCATAAGTACTCTTGCTATAGAGAGGTGCAAGCTCCTGTGCTATTGCAATTAATGCATCTTCTGTGAGTCCAAACAGTTGGTCAGAAGTCAGGCCACAGCAATCCTGTTTTGGCCCAACTGATAGGTGTCTGAGAGAGCTGGAGCATAGTCTACAACTGCCTGAAAGGACATTGTAATAAGGTGAGTGTTGGTCTTCTGTGTTCAGCAGGTCTAGGGAGGTTCTCCACCTCTGCTCTGCCCTGGTGAGGCCAGACCTTGAAATACTATATCCAGTTCTGGGCTCTCTAATTCAGGAGAGACAGAAATCTACTGGAGACAGTGCAATAGAGGGTGATGATTAAGAGACTTGAACATCTCTCCTATGGAGAGAGAATGAAAAGTCTTTTCCAACCAAAACGATCCTATGATTCCATGATATCTGTCCACACATTGCAGGTGCATAATGGGAAAGAGCAAGGAGCCTGGTCATGTGGCTGTGGTATATATTCTGTGTTTAAATACAGCAATAACTGCTTGCAACTGCTAATGAGTGAGGCATAGCCCAGATTTACGCAGAACAGTCTGTTCTGCACACAGAACAGTCTGTTTACCACTATTTCCCCTTGTTAGCTTTAGGAGTGCTACCATATTCATCTGTTTGTTTGGACCCTTAAGAAAAAGGCAGCAAGTTCTGATCGAGTCTACCCAAGTGCAGCTCAAAGCCAGATTGTACAGCCTGCCCAAGCTACATCAAGGCAGCACTTAACAAGCTGCTCACTGCTGGAAAGCTACAGCAGCTGTGGATGGTTCAACACTGAGAACCTTCACAATCACTCCCATTTTCTCTAAGTATTCCTAGATGTCCTAACTCCTTGAAAAAAAAGAAACATCTCAGTAAACTGTCACTCGATAATGCAAGAAAAACAGNAGAAAGCAGGAAAACCAAAAAGGGAGGAAGAAAGCAGGAAAACCAAAAAGAGTAGTTGGCTAGAGGTGGGGGTTGGTCTCTCCTCTCTAGTAAAAAATGGCAGGATGAGAGTAAATGTCCTCAAGTTGCACCATGGGTGTTTAGGTTGAATATTAGAAGAAACTTCTTCAGTGCCCCAGGAAGGTGGTTCAGTTCCCATCCCTGGAAGTGTTTGAAAGATGTAGAGAAGTGATGCTGAGGGGCATGGTTTAGCACCAGACTTGTTAGAGAATTGTTGGACTGGATGATCTTAAAGGTCTTTTCCAACCAAAACGAATGTGTGATTCTGTTTTAGTACAAAGCCCTTTTAGACTTGATGGATGAATTGTATGCCTTGCATTCTATGGTGACTTCAGGATTTCCATTCAAATATCATGTTATGTCACCCACTATCTCCTGGTAGTGTCAGGCTTCTTCTCCCCTTACTCCACCTTGAAGGTTTTTATGCATTTTGGGATCAGCTGAGAAAAAGATGGAAGGAACCTTATTTACTCATTCAGAAACACATCACCTTATCCCATCCCAAGCAAGCAGTTTGATCATCAGGGGAATTTATGAACATCAACTTCCTCAGCATTTTTTGTCCTTTCAGATGGTTCTGACTTCCTTGACTACGAAATACCCCTGACCTGCATTAGTGATTAGATACATCATGGCTGTCAAAACAGAAAGTAAGGTTTAAACCCTTATTTCTGTAACAAAGATGCTACTGCAACAAAGAGGACAGATGAGTTCTTCTCTGCTACTATGCCAAGACGGAAGAGAAGTGCCCCTGGAGAATGAGTGTTCACAGGTGAGATAAGGCAATGTCCTAATTATGTACCTCTTTCCATTTCCATTTCCTTTTCCAATTCAATAAAGCAACAAATCATATGACATCTTCCACTCTCAATACTCAAGGTGGATTCATCAGACCAACTACCATGGTAAAAACCTCCACTCTCTGTAACAGTAACCCTATGACAAAGGAATTAATCAGAGAATCACACAATATTGGGGGTTGGAAGGGACCTCCAGAGATCATGGAGTCCAACCCCTCTGACAAAACAGGATCACCTAGGCAGGTCACAGGCAAACACATCCAAACTATTCTTTAAAGTCTCCAGAGAATGAGACTCCACAATCTCTCAGCAGCCTATTTCAGTGCTCCAGCACAGTAAACTCAAACAAACGGTAGAACTGCAGGACTGAGTGGAAAATGCACTTCACTATTTTGTACCAAGGCAAAACTATTTACTTACAGAGCATGTTCTCTTTCTTTTTGTCATTAAAGACATTTAGCAGTATCAAAGAGATGTGTGAAGGCAGCTGCGTTCTCAAGGTACTCTGAAATTGCAACAGGTTGCAAATTTGTCAGTGTTTTTGTACTGCTTGCTTCAAGTGATTTGCTGATCTGTTGTCTCACTGTCACAGCAAATTCCCTTTGGAAGTGGAAATTTACTGTACCTCAGTTAGTCTCTTGAAAACAGTGTGACAAGGATTGCTTTGGCCCCATTTCTGACACCCTATCAAAACCTAAAGCTGCTCAACTCATAAACATTTATTGCCTCAAAATACATCACTGGTAACTCCACTTTGATCTGCTCATAATTTCCATTTGCTATTCCTATGTCCCCCCTGTCAGACTCAGTAATTCATGTATGGATTAATGAATGTTAGGAGAAGCAAAGACTGAAGAGTCTGAAGTTATTACGTGGATCACAAGGTCACTCCTGCTCTATAAACAAGATGTTTGCACAGACATTTCACTTGGAATCACTGAATGTTAGAGGTTTGAAGGAACCTCTAAAGATGATCAGATCCAACCCTCCTGCCCAAGCAGGAACACCTAGGACACAGGAACACATCCAGGTGGGTTTTGAAAGTTTCCAGAGAAAATTCCATAGCCTCTCTGGCAGCCTGCTCCAGTGCTCTGTCACCCTCACCATGAAGAAGTGTCTTGTCAGGTTGAGGTGAAACCTCCTGTGTGCCAGCTTGTACCTGTTATTCCTTGTCCTATCAGTGGGCACCACCAAAGAGAGCCTTGCACCTTCATGTTGACACCCACACCTCAGATATTTATTGACACTGATCAGATCCCCTCTCAGCCTTCTCTTCTCCAGACTAAACAGCCCCAGGTCTCTCAGTCTCTCTTCATGGGAGAGATACTCAAGTCCCCCAGTCACCCTAAAAGTTTGCTTTTTTATTTTTCTCTGTTCCACAGTCTCTTGAAAGGTAAAAATCAGACTAATATTTCAATTATTTTGCAACAGGAGAATTTCTCCAGCACAGCCCAACATTTTGCCATAGAGAAAGCCCTGTTAGCACATTGGCTTAAGCACCACTGCTTTAAGTCTTTCATAGAATGGGCACAAAGAACATGTGTTGTAAAGGCATGGCACAGAAATATCTTCATCTCAAGGAATGAATATCCATGTGGATTAACAGATAAATGGGTATTGAGTGGCCCTTCTGCTGAACACAAAGCAGCAGCACTGCAAATCTCTACCCTGTCCTGTCACTCAGGCATCCATTCCTGTGTGCTGGTGGCACTGTAATTACTACCCCTGATTAAAGACATAAAACCATCATAGAATTGTTTCGGTTGGAAAAGACCTCTAACATCTGAGGTCCAACTGTTGACCTATCACCTCCACAACCATTAAACCATATCCCCAAGTGCCACATCCATACATTTTTTGAACACTACCCTGGGCAGCCTGTTCCAATGCCTGATCACCCATGCAGGAAATAAACTTTCCTAACATCCAACTTAAACCTCTCCTGGCACAAGGCTGTTTCCTCTCATTCTTGATATCAGGGAGAAGAGACTAACACACATCTTGCTCCAACCTCCTTCCAGGGAGGCTGGGAGAGCAATGAGGTCTCCCCTCAGCTTCCACTTCTTCAGACTGAATCACCTCACTTCTGTGTGCTGCTGCTTACCAGCTCTGTTCTCCAGATCCTTCACCACTTTTGTTGCCCTTCTCTGGGCACACTCCAGAACTTCAACATCCTGCTTATAGTAATGTTACAAGAGCATGCATATTCATAATAAGAGGTAGGACTATTACAATTATTTCTTGTAGTTCATTAGCATAGGTATTTTCCCATTCTTCACCCCAGCTCTAACCCTCCCCAGTGGCCTTGAAGGGTTATCTGAGATAAGCACCAGCACAGTTTTCTCGNACGTCCATACATTTTTTGAACACTACCCTGGGCAGCCTGTTCCAATGCCTGATCACCCATGCAGGAAATAAACTTTCCTAACATCCAACTTAAACCTCTCCTGGCACAAGGCTGTTTCCTCTCATTCTTGATATCAGGGAGAAGAGACTAACACACATCTTGCTCCAACCTCCTTCCAGGGAGGCTGGGAGAGCAATGAGGTCTCCCCTCAGCTTCCACTTCTTCAGACTGAATCACCTCACTTCTGTGTGCTGCTGCTTACCAGCTCTGTTCTCCAGATCCTTCACCACTTTTGTTGCCCTTCTCTGGGCACACTCCAGAACTTCAACATCCTGCTTATAGTAATGTTACAAGAGCATGCATATTCATAATAAGAGGTAGGACTATTACAATTATTTCTTGTAGTTCATTAGCATAGGTATTTTCCCATTCTTCACCCCAGCTCTAACCCTCCCCAGTGGCCTTGAAGGGTTATCTGAGATAAGCACCAGCACAGTTTTCTCGCAAGGTTTCTCCAACTAGTTGCTGCAGACACTTCCTCCCACAAAGTCTGGTAATTTATGACTTGCTACAAAAATGTACATCTGGTCTGTGAGGCTCTTTGTCAGCACTCCTTGACTTTTATCAGTAAGAGGGCCAAACCTGAGCCCAGTATTCAAGGTATGGCCTCACCAGTTCTGAGTCGAGAGGCAAATATGACAATAAAAAGCAAAGTTGGACCAAACATCTCAGTGTGAGCAGAACTGATGAATAAAGTTGCTGTGCTTCATTATTGTTACTGCTTATGCTACAGATAAAACTGTAATTTCAACCACCTCATCAAACCAAATCTTACACTTAAGCAATTATCAGGCCTTGGGTGGAAAAATCCAGAAGTGCTGTTTACATGCAAGGTATCACTTATCTCCTCATTCGTTTGTTGCCCAGCAAATGATCCCTGTTTAGCTTCATTCCTAGTCCAGAACATATGTTTTATACTCATTAAATTGCTGAAAGGCTGGTGTCCCAACTCCAGAGCAGCAGTTCTCAAAGCAATTTGTGAAGACAACAAATACCTCCTGGATTAAGCTCTTTTTACCAGCATTATATTTAATTACTAAAATTATGAGACAGTTTAATTATAACCAGCTACACAAGATCACCAAGCATTTAACAGATAGTTCCAGATTCAAAATGTGTTTTCTTCCTTTGTTTCCAACATAAAGTACAGTACCACAACCTTGAAGTAGTATTGCTGTGAAACCTTTTTCTCTGGATGTAAAGCTGAACATAGAATCATAGAATGGTAAGGTTGGAAGGAGACCTCAAAGATCATCTAGTTCCAATCCCTTGCCATAGGCAGGGACACCTCCCACTGGTACAGGTCACTCAAGGCCTCATCCAACCTGACCTTGAACACCTTCAGGGAGGGAGCAGCCACAACCTCCCTGGGCAACCTGTTCCAGTGCCTCACCACCCTCACTGGAAAGAACTTCCTCCTAANCTTGGGATTGTGCCTACCCAAACATAGAATGCCTTGGGTGGGATGGGACCTCAGAGGTCATCTACCCCAACTATCCTGCCACGGGAAGGGACATCTTGCAACTACAATTGCCTCAAGGCTCATTCCACCTGGCCTTGAACAACTACAAGGAAGGTTTATCCACAACCTCCCTGGGCAACCTATTCCAGAGTCTCACCACTGTCATACTGAAGAACTTCTTCCTAAAATCCAGTCTAGCCCTGCTCTCCCTCAGCTTCAAACCATTCCCCCTCATCCTGTTGCTAGACACCCTCACGTGAAGTCCACATAGCAACAAAAGGCCACTACTGCAACCCCAGAACCAGAGGTTTGCACCAGACCTGCAAAAGAAGAGCTGCTGAATGGAGTATGTTTTCAGGTATTAACCACCTGCAGCCTGCATTTATCAGCTGAGGAGAATACAACAAGCTACAGATGTCTTCTTGGCCAAAATGAACATATTCACGCTCTTGTAGCCAGCCTGGCTACAGTACTCCTTTTTGTTAAGGTGAGCTCCCATTTAAATTATAAAGTTATTTCACAATTCAAAGCTTACTGCCTAGAGCTACTTTCTGTGCTACAGAAAGCTACACTGTGATTTTCATGAAGAATAATACCTGTATTGTTTACAGAACAGGGCTAGAGACAGCTCTGCTCACTACCACCTGCAGGCATTGAAAATTAGAACAAGTACATGCTTAATCATTTACCAGGGAAATGGAACAACTACAATAACACCAAGAAAAAAGGGGAAAAAAAAGAAAGAAAGAAAAAAGGAAAAAGAAAAAAAAGAAAAAAAAAAGAAAAAACCCAACACAGGTTGTAGCAGATGAAAACACTACTATGAATAATGCAATATGCTACAAGAGTGTCAAGCATCAGCTTTTTGCTTTTTTTTTTTTTTTGGACCATGCTCTCAACAAGCAGTTTCATTTTCTAGGAGAGACCTTTATGCCTGCTGGCTACTCAGAGGCAGCTGAGAACATTTACGGAGAGGAAAACATACTGCAAGTGGAAGCTCAGCTTCCAGGAATTAAATATAAATGAATTTTGATTAAAGCACTGTGCTCAATTTATGGCATTATTTGTATGTGGCAGTCACAGGTAGCAAAGTGATTGGTAATTCTTTGGCTTTGATTTAGTACAGTGGGTTGATTTGGTCAAGCAGCAAAGTACCTGAGACACCACCAGGCTGCCTCATAACACACAGCTCTCCAGCTGGGCTCCTTTCACTCCCTGATTGGAAGCACTTAGAGCAAAGACACATTCCAGCCTGCTTGTAACATAAGCTGCTTCACCATGGACTGAAACAGTAATGTTCAAGATCAGAGACTAAGTTTTCATTCTGGTGGGTTCTTGGTGGAAGTAGGCAAATCTTAGGGTGGCACCAAAGAGAACATCAAAAAGTCTAAGCAAACCTAGTAAAATAAATATTTATCATTGTTTATTTTTTTTCCCCACCCCTCTTAGCCATGTTCTTAATGGTAAGCAAAGTAAATGCAACAGGAATTAAAATTGAGAGAGAACAAATGTACTCAGCTTATATACACCATGTTCTGAAATAAAAAAGGCAGCTGTTGTACTTACTTCCAGTACCTGAAAGGGGCCTACAAGAAAGCTGGGGAGGGACCTTCTACAAAGGCTCGTAGTGATGGGATGAAGGAATAGATTGAGGAGGGCAGATTTAGACTGGAGATTAGGAAGAACTTCTTGACAGTGAAGGTGGTGAGACACTGAAACGGGTTGCCCAGGGAGCTTGTGGAGGTGTTAAAGGTCAGGTTGGATGAGGCCTTGAGCAACCTGGTCTAGTGGGAGGTGTCCCTGCCCATGGCAGAGGGATTGGGACTGGACGATCTTTAAAGGTCCCCAAACCATTCTATGAATTTTAAAAATACAAATAAAACACCACAATGACATTATTAGCTACATTATGAATACTTAGAGAATCCTCCCTTTCCATTTCAGTTCTCTGGGAAGACCTTAGAGCTACATTTCTATATCTGAAGGGGATTTACAGGAAGGCTGAGTAGGGACTGTTTAGAAGGCTTGTGGTGTTAAGACGAGAGTCAATGGTTTGAAAATGGAGCAGTGGAGATTTAGGTTGGACATCAGGAGGAAGTTCTGCACAATGAGAGTGGTGAGATACTGGAACAGGCTGCCCAGGGGTGTGGTTGAGACCCTGTCCCTGGAGATATTCAACATTAGATTGGACGTGTCCCTGGACAGCCTGATTTAGTTGCAGGTGTCACAGCTGAGTGCAGGTGGGTCAGACAAGATGACCTTTGAGGGGCCCTTCCAACCCAGTGCAGTCTGTGATTGTGAATCTGTCAATCTTTATACCAAAGGCCAGAGTTTTTCTTATCAGATTAGGACCCTTTGGGATTTCTTGCACAGGAATAGTCTCAAGGATGTAAGAGGTGCCTGTAATCCCTAATATCCAAGAACTTGATGTGACTACAGGGGGAACAAGCAACTTATTTTTATTAATAATGCCATTTTAGGTTGGAAAGCTGTTCTTCACATATTCTCGAGTATGAACACACTGTGCTTGCCAAGCAGCAATCAACCACCTATTGCATTTGCCAGTATGCACCTCTTGTAGCTGCTTACAAGAGCATTTCATGCTCAGACAACCATCAACATCATCGTTTCCAAGGGCTTTGGAAGAATTTCACCCAGCATGATCAAGAGCTTCTGGTAATGCATTACTCCCAAAAGAGTTCTGAAGAGGCAACCAGTTTGGGAATGTTACTGGAATCATGCAGAGAAGAGATGAGCTAGCAATCCTTAGAAGCCCCACTGACCCATGCAGAAGACTTTGCTGGTTTGACAATCACTCCTTGCCCATCATGGACAATGAAAATAAAGCACCTGTCTCAACTTCAGTTGCACAATATAAAGCTGAAGTGCCAAGGCTTGCTAGACTTTTATTTCTGTTATGTCTGCCTTGAAGAAGTTCTTCGGTATGAGGGCATTGGGACTTTGGAATAGGCAGCCCAGGGAGGCTGTGGATGTCTCCTTCCTGGGGGTGTTCAAGGCCAGGCTGCATGAAGCTTTGAGCAGCTGAGTCTAGTTGAGAGGCATCCCTGCCCATGGTGGGGAGGCTGGAGTAGATGATGGCTGAGGTCCCTTCCAAGCTAAGCCCTTCTATGATTCTATGCCTTGGATTCATGAGCTTTACTGTCTGTACCAGTCCCAGGACAGTTACAGAAATCACCTCCCTTTCAGACAGGATCATTCTGAGGACCAGCCTTGTATTGTGAGAGGCTGATCTTGGTTTTAAGAACAAGTGTAGAAGCTTATAAACTCCAGTGATCAATACTGCATTGATCAACAGCCTTCTTCAAAGAAAACATTGGAGGGAATTATCTCTCCATGACTTTGTGACATCCGTGTCTCTGTGCCACCCCAGATTACCCCAGACAGGCTGCCTCTTAATTTCTAAGAGCAGAAGAAAACAGGTCAGAGTCTCCAACCAAAGCTCATGGAAATCCATCTTCATACCAGCCTCGCGTCTCTGGCAGCAGTTGGTGCTCATCAAGGGTCCAGCCCACAGCACCAGTAGCATCAGCACACTCCCAACAACAAACGCAGCCAGTGCAAGTGACCTTGCACTGGTATCACCACACCTGCAAGGAGAGCTTTTCTTCTTGCAGAAATGCTGAAGCATTAAACCTGGAACAGTTCTCCAGCTCTGGCCTTGTTCAAGGTGCATTCAGACTAGTTTCGCCAGCTAATGTTGGTGCTCCCCAGCACAGCAGGCAGTGAGTGTCTTGGTTTTGTTTCCTTGCCACATGCAAAGGCCAGTGTTGAGGAACCTGAAAGCAAGGTCTTCCTGCTTCTTACCCTGTCCCCCCACAAGGCACTCATGCTTGAATGGGCACAGAACACTCACACACTGTGATCACATAAAGCTAACAGCAGATGCAGGATGATGGCAGCAGGTCAAGAGAAGGGATTCTGACCCTTCACTCTGCTCTGTTGAGACCCCACCTTGAGTACTGCATCCAGTTCTGCTGTTCCCATCATAAGGAGGACACAGAAGCGAGTCCAAGAGAAGCCACAAAGGTGATCTGAAGGCTGGAGCACCTCTGTTATGAGGAAAGGCTGAAAGAGCCTGGAGAAGAGAAGACTCTGGGCAGACCTTAGAGCTGCATTCCAATACCCAAAGACAGCCTATAGGAAGGCTGGGGAGGGAATTTTCTTAAGGGTGTCTAAAGACAGGACAAGAGGGAATGGTTTGAAGCTGAGAGAGTGTAGGATCAGACTGCTTCTTAGGAAGAGGCACAATGGTGGTGAGACTCTAGAGTAAGTTACCCAGAGTAGTTTGTGGATGCTCCCTTCCAGGAGGTGTTTAAGGATAGGCTGGATGAGGCCTTGGGCAACCAATCCTAGCCGAGAGGCATTCCTGCCCCTGACAGGAAGGTTGGAACAGATAAAGTCTCAGATACCTTCCAAACTAAGCCACTCTATGATAGTAACAGGCACAGATCATCATCTTCATGCAGGCCTTCAGAGCTACCATACCCTCATATTTTCCTACCCAAAAGCAATAAAGCAGCAGGCAAAAACCTAGCAGGATTTAGGTAAAGCATGACAGATACAGGCAACCATGGAGACACTGATCACTTTGGGGTTTTTTTCTCCTGTTAAATAAAAGCCTCTTGACTTTGTCTGAAACAAGCATCCAAATGCTGAGCTATCCTCACATTTCTATATAGCACATGAAATGTTTTGCCTTCAGCATTCTTTAAGCTACTTGGATTTGGCCATTGGGAAGCAGCAGCAGTTTGTGATAAGAGGCCCCTCAAGCAGTCAGCCTAGTTGAGGGAACAAATGCAATTGTAAAACGAGGGGGAGCAGAAGAAGTGGTCAGAAGAGATCTGAGTTTTGTTTTCTCTGGGTTGGATGGTTTGCTGGGAAAAAAAAGTTTTTGTTCGTTTGGTTTTGCCCTTCCAAAACAAAACAAGAAGAGCAAAAAAATCTCTGTGTTACTGGCACATGCATCAGATCAAAAATCACAAGTTCTGAGACCTGTCTGGGTTTATGGTGATAAACAAACTTGGCCCAAGTTCAGTATCAGGATCTGTGCCCAGCAATGAACAGTGCAGTCAAATAATGTCCACTAAGTTCTCCTTATTCCCTGTGAGAAAGTAAAAGCCTACAGGGGTAAAAATAAATTAGGTAGAAATTAATAGTTTTTAAAATTTAGCAATCATAACACCCTGAGCTAGACAAACTACTCAAAAGAAGGAAAAAAAAATAAACCCACACCAAACAAACTACCTCAAACCCTATGATTTTTGTTTTTCAGTAGCTGGGAATACTAATGCAAGAGCTTAAGGCAAATACATTAATCCTCCCAGCTATGCAGAAATAAAAGGTTATGTTCAGCCCTATTTTCTTCAGTTCCATTGTAACTAGGGTTTGTTGTTTTGTGTGTTTGTTTTTCCCACCAGCTTCCTCTCAATGACAACAGAAAAACATAATTTCATTTAAATAACTAAATAATATCCTAATCAGAACATCCCCCAAAGTGGACATTAATTAGACAGCATTCAAATCCTGGCTTTGAGGTAGATTACATCTTTCCTACACTTTAAAATGCACATTTAATTGTTTTTTAATTTGTATTCAAAGGCATAGAGTCATAAAATGACTCAAGTTGGAAGGGACTTTTAAGGTCACCCTGTTCCAAGCCCCTTGCCATGAGAATAGACACCTCCTACCAGACCAGGCTGCTTCAAGCCTCATCCAGCTTGGTCTTCTACACTTCCAGGAATGAGATGTTCACAACTTTACTGGGCAGCCTGGTCCAGTGTCTCACCACTCTCCCAGTAATGAGCTTCTTCCTAATGTCCAAAATAAATCTGCCCTGCTCTAGTTTTAAAGCATTTCTCCTTGTCCTATCACCACAAAACCCTTACAAAAGGCCTCTCTCTGGCTTTCCTACAGCCCTCATCAGGTACTTGAGGACCACCAGGAGGTCTCTCTGAAGCTTCCTCTTCTATCTATCAGGAACTGTCTGGCCAGTAGGATAAAGGAGATTATTCTTCCCCTATACTCCGCATTGGTCAGGCCATACCTTGAGTCCTGTGTCCAGTTCTGGGCCACTCAATTCAAGACAGATGTTGAGGTACTGGAATGTGTCCAGAGAAGGGTGACAAAGCTGGTGAGGGGCTTGGAGCACAGCCCTGTGAGGAGAGGCTGAGGGAGCTGGGGGTGTGCAGCATGCAGAAGAGGAGGCTCAGGGGAGACCCCGTTGCTGTCTACAACTACCTGAAAGGAGGTTGTAGCCAGGTGGGGTTGGTCTCTTCTCCCAGGCAACCACCAACAGACCAAGGGGACACAGTCTCAAGCTGTGCCAGGGGAGGTACAGGCTGGATGTTAGGAGGAAGTTGTTGGCAGAGAGAGTGATTGGCATTGGAATGGGCTGCCCAGGGAGGTGGTGGAGTCACTGTCCCTGGAGGTGTTTAAGAAAAGCCTGGATGGGGCACTTAGTGCCATGGTCTGGTTGATTGGCTAGGGCTGGGTGATAGGTTGGGCTGGATGATCTTGGAGATCTCTTCCAACCTGCTTGATTCTATGATTCTCCAGGCTCAAAAGCCTCAACTCTCCCATTCCTCTGATGATTTTTGTCCCCTCCTCTAAACCATCCCCAACTGATCAATGTCCCTCTTGTGTCGGGGACTCCAGAGCTGGATACAGTACTCCAGGTGGAGTCTCAAAGACACTAGTGAGGTGCTAGGAGTTCAGGTAGGAGCACCCATGCACAACTACAATGCAGACTGTTCCTCTAGAAAATAATCTGGCACGTATATAGGTTCAGAAAATTATGGTCTAGCAGCAGTGCACATTTAAGTTTGGATACAAATCAGAAAAGTCTCATAATTTCATGCCTGCCTGCAGAAGAATCCATTTAACTGGCACTCTGATAAGCTTGATTTGACTGAAAACTACACACAGAATGGTTTTGAGGGGAACTCTGGAAATTAGNATTTCTCCTTGTCCTATCACCACAAAACCCTTACAAAAGGCCTCTCTCTGGCTTTCCTACAGCCCTCATCAGGTACTTGAGGACCACCAGGAGGTCTCTCTGAAGCTTCCTCTTCTATCTATCAGGAACTGTCTGGCCAGTAGGATAAANGTTTGGATACAAATCAGAAAAGTCTCATAATTTCATGCCTGCCTGCAGAAGAATCCATTTAACTGGCACTCTGATAAGCTTGATTTGACTGAAAACTACACACAGAATGGTTTTGAGGGGAACTCTGGAAATTAGCTAGTCCAACCCCCCTGCTAGACCAGGGTCACCTAGACTAGATTCCACAGGAATATGTCCAGAGAAAGAGACTTCACCATCTCTCTGGGCAGCCACATTCAGTGCTCTGACACTATCAAGGAAATTTTTTTTTCCCCCTTTCTATTTACATGGAATTTCCTGTGTTCCAGTTTGTGCCATTGCCCCTTGTCCTATCCCTGGACACCACTGAGAAGAGTCTGGCTCCATCCTCCTGACACTTACCTGCCAGATATTGATAAGTATTATTAGGATGTCACTCTCAGACTAGTCTTCTCATGGCTAAGCAGCCCCAACCTCAACCTTTCTGTGCAAGGTACACGTTCCAGTCCCCCCCCAGCATCTCAGCCACCCTCCCCCAGGCTCTATCCAGAAGAAAAAGTGCTAGGGCTTGTAGTGATAGGAGTTGCGGTTGTGTAGCCTGATGGAGACTCAGGGGGGATCTTATCACACTCCACAACTACCTAAAGGGAAGTTGTAGTAAAGTGGGAGTCAGGCTCTTCTCCTTGTGACAAGAGGATGTGGTCTGAAGCTGTGCCAGAGGTGGTTTAGGTTGGATGTTAGGAAGCAATTCCTCATGGAAAGGGTAATTAGACACTGGAATGGACTGCACAGGGAGCTGGTGGAGTCACCCTCCTTGGAGATGTTTAAGGAAAGGTTAGATGTGGCACTTAGTCACATAGAATTATTCAGGCTTGAATAGACCTCCGAGACCAAGTCCAGCCTATGACCTAACATTACTACATTGGCCAGACCATGTCACTGTGTGTGTGATAAGAGGGAGTAGACTGAGGCTTGAGGAGGGCAGATTTAGACTGGAGATTAAGAAGAAATTCTTTCAAGCGAAGGTGGTGAAACATTGGAACAGGTTGCCCAGGGATGTGGTTGAGGATATTCAAGGTCACACTCACAGTGGCCATGAACAGACTGATCCAGTTGGAGGTGCCTCAGCTAAGTACAGGACAGTTAGATGAAGCGAACTTTGATGGTCCCTTCCAACCCAACAGAGTCTGTGAATAGAGAGATCTCAGAGCTGCCCTCCCTATTTCTGCTCTCCTCAGGCACTTTCCTCTGTGTTGCCTGCCTTCCCCTCCCCAGGCTCTTGGGATGATGCTCATTACCAAGCAGTCCCTCGGAGACAATTGAGTGCTCTCAGCTATCACTCACTGCTTCGCTCTTTCTCTGCTCTTGATACTTGCTTGGCACTCAGCTCCCCAAAGCTTATGCAGACTGCTGTGACCAGGCATCTCACACCAATCACCTTGAAGCAGTGCATATTTCTTGCACAAACATGGTTGGTATTTGCTCTCTCTAGTGAAGAGATAGCATTGTAGGAGGAAGACATCCATTTAGCTGGTAAGGTCAGCATGGTTGTCACAACAGTGTGGAGCAAATGTAGCCCTCAGGTGAAAATATTCAAGCACATTTGTTCAGTGCATCATGTTTTCCTCTGTGGGAGAAGTCTTGTTATTTATACAATACCACTGAGGCATATGTCCAACAATGCTTCTAACAAATGCTTTTCAAGATGAAGCAAAAAAACCTCAAACTAAATCAAAAACCTCACTAAGTAATCTCCTTCAGGAGCGAAAAATAAACTTAAAATCCTGCCATTTTCCCAAGTGAATAGCAAACCATAAAGGGAACCTGATAGAAGCAGCAGCAAAGCAGCAGAACATTTATTCTCACTCAGGTATTTCCTATCAAGCCTTGATTCCTTGCAAATGATTAGGTGCTGTTAAAACCTGGTGACAAATATTGCCACCCTCTTCTGGTGAGATCTCACCTACCCTCAGCTCTGGGATTCTCAGCACTGGAAAGACATGGATCTGATGGAGAGGATCCCAGGAGGACCACAAAGATGATCAGAGGGCTGGAACACCTCTGCTGTAAGGACAGGCAGAGGGAGTTTGATCTGTTTAGCTTAGAGAAGGCTTTTGGGAAGACCTTAGAATGGCCTTACAGTACCTGAAGTGTGCCTGCAAGAAGGCTGCAGAAGGACTGTCTACGAGGGTGTGTGGTGATAGGAGAAAGGGCAATGGTTTGAAGCCAAAGCAGGGTAGGTTTAGATTGGACATTAGGAAGAAGTTCTTTACTATGAGGGTAGTGGAATACTGGAACAGGTTGCCCAGGGAGGTAGCAAAGACTCCATCCCTGGAGATACTCAAGGTGAGTCTTGATGGGGCTCTGAGCAACCTGCTCTGATTGGGGATGCCACTCATTACTGCAGGGGTTGGTTGGACTAAACGACCTGTAGAGGGCCCTTCCAACCCACCACATTCTATGATTGTGGACTTGGAGTAAATTGTGCTAAGTTCTCCTAACTTGAATGAGAAATGTTTAAGTGTGAATAGATCTTGCAGGTCTGGACTACCAGCTGGAGTGAATAGGTGCCAGAGCTGCAGAAACCATCCTCTAAGTGGTCTAGGCTGTGGCCTGAGCCTGGTAGGTATTTGATGGGGCTCTGATTGAATTGACCTCTTCTCCTATTGCATTACTGGTCTTGCCGAAGTTAGTACCCTGCCTGTGACCAATAATTCAGGATACAAAGCCCAACTTTGACAGTTGATGAAAATGCTGATATGCAGATGGCAAGGCCAGCATTCCCTCTTTTCTCTTCTTTGGTATTGAATTAGTATCCAAGAGCTCCAGCTGGGATTAGGATCGGGTTGCTACTGCCCTTGTGTGCATTATTCAGTGCTGTCTCATTCCTGGCAAGATTTACAATATACATATGTAGGCATATGGAAAAATATTTGGTCAGGAAAGAACTGCAGTGAGGAATCCTCACCATGGAAATTTCTTTTTGAATATGTAATAACAGTGTAAAACCATCTTCAGGCCATTATTATGAGAGCTTGTTCCATTTACACACAGTGTTTGCTTAGAGAACTTTGTTTTTATTATTCTTTTGATTTATCCTTGTCAGAGAACATTTTAAGTACCAAAAGCCAAGATCCCTTAAGTTAGAAACATCTTAAGCCGAAAAAAAATAAATATTGCTTTGCTGAACACATTTTCCTCAGTGAAAATAGACAGCTAGTGATGGCCTGAACCCTCCTTCATCAAGTTTACACTTCCACAAGGAACTGGCACACCACAGCCTCAGTGTTGACATCACTTGGCCTGATGTAATGCTGTAGTCATTTAATCACTTCAGTAATGGAACCATAAAAGCTTAGCCATTTTGAGTTCTGCTTTGCTTGTTCTTTGTTTTTGTGTTACTATTAGTCAAGAACTTGCAGCAGCCTGAGAGACAGGAAGAAAAAAAACATTAAAGAGATCATCAAGCTTTTCCCTAGGAAGCTTCAGACATTACATCATAAACCAGAACAGTTTCAGGTCAAAACCAGCTCCCTCTGAGGTTCTTCCTGACCCTGAAGTGTTCTGCATGCTAAAAAGCCATGATGGATTCAAAGGCCACAAGGTGAGCTGTAGTGCTTCCTTACTCCCCTTCCTTCCCTCACTATGAGATGTGAAGTAGAATTGGAAGAAAAGAGGGTGAAAACTTACGGCTTAAGCACAGCTCAACAGGACAATGCAAGGAGAGAGGAAATAACAATAACGCTAATAGAGTACATGAAGCATGTGAGGAACACTGAGGTTGCTCACCACCCAGAACACAATGCCCAGCCCATCTCCCTCCTTCCAACTCTGGGCCAGCTCCCCCAGTTACATACTGAGCATGATGTCTTGTGATATGGAATAACCCCTTGGCTAGCTTGGGTCAGCTAGCCTGACTGCTGCTCCTCCTGCTTCTTGCCAGAATTAACTACTCTAGCTGAGCCCAGGACAAGGTGCTGAGGGAGAAGCAAAACCCAATGCCCAGGCTGAGTGGCTGAGTACAGGGAGCACAGGTATGACAGGCAGGGGGCTGATCCCTGCCACTAGCAGTACTGCCTAAACTCTTTGTAAGAACAGAGGCATTAGATGTGGATAGAGGCCAGCTGGATAGTTACATTGCACCTTATTAAAATGCTAGAGTGATTCCACTTGGAGAAGAGTCTTACTATTGAGCCTTCCATAATTAAAATCTGCTACCACTTGGTGTTATTTAAAGGCTGTGTACCATAACCTCTGGGTAATCAGAGTCAGATTAGATTCCATGAGAAGGAAGTGAATAGCAGAGGAGGGAGGATGTGGTTGTGCATATCTCTAGACAGACCATTAGCTCTTGCACCACTTGGGGATGAGCTGTGAACTTTGCATGGCAAGGGGAACAGAATAGGCACAAGATCAAAGTTGTTGTTACAGTAGTCCACTGCTGTGTCTGAAGAAAAGAACATCCATCAGTAGATACCCCTGGAGTACAAGTGGCAGCCCTTGCCTTGAACAGTGGCACTCTGTGCTAGGTTAAGAACTGGCTGGATGGCCAGGCCCAGAGAGTGGTGGTGAATTGAGACACATCCAGCTGGCAACCAGGCACTAGTGGTGTGCCCCAGGGATCAGTGCTGGGCCCAGTCCTGTTCAGTATCTTCACTGATGATCTGGATGAGGGGATTGAGTTCAGAATCAGTAAGTTTGCAGATAACACCAAGTTAGGAGCAAGTGTCTATCTGTTAGAGGACAGGAGAGCTCTGCAGAGGGACCTGGACAGGCTGGACAAATGGGCACAGTCCAGTGCCGTGAGCTTTAACAAGACCAAGTGCAGCGTTCTGCACTTTGGCCACAACAACCCCAAGCAGTGCTACAGGCTGAGGGAACAGAGTGGCTGGAGAGCAGCCAGGCAGAGAGGTACTTGGGGGTATTGGTTGGCAGGTGACTGAACATGAGCCAACAGTGTGCCCAGGGGGCCAGAAGAGCCAATGGCATCCTGGCCTGTATCAGGAATAGTGTGGCCAGCAGGACAAGGGAAATCCTTCTGCCCCTGTACTCAGCACTGGTTAGGCCACACCTCGAGTCCTGTGTCCAGTTCTGGGCCCCTCAATTTAAGAAGGACTTTGAGGTGTTTGAATGTGTCCAGAGAAGGGCACCAAGGCTGGTGAGGGGGCTGGAGCACAGCCCTGTGAGGAAAGGCTGAGGGAGCTGGGGGTGTGCAGCCTGTAGAAGAAGAGGCTCAGCGTAGACCTCTCCCAGGCACCCAGGGGTAGAACAAGAGGGCAGAGTCTCAAACTGTGCCAGGGCATGTTTGGGATAGACATTAGGAAGAAATTCTTTCTGTGAAGAGTGATTGGCATTGGAATGGACTGCCCAGGGAGGTGGTGGAATTACCATCCCTGGAGATGTTTAAGAGGAGGCTGGATGAGACACTTGGTGCCATGGTTTAGTTAATTAGATGGGTTAGGTGATAGGTTGGACTCAATCCCCAAGGTCTTTTCCAACCTGATTAATTCTGTGATTCTTTGATTCTGTATTTGAGCTCTGTAAGCTCTACCACAGTAGAGGCTTTTTGATGAGGAGCTCAGCATGAGCCAGCAATGCCTGCTTGTGATCCAGAAAGCAAACAGTATCCTGGGCTGCATTGAAAGCAGTGTGGATAGGAGGTCAAAGGAGGGGATTGTCCCTAACTATTCTTGTCTTGTGTAACCTCATCTGAAATACCATGTCCAGCTTTAGAGCCCCTAATAGGACATGGAACTGTAAAGAGTGAGTCCAGAGAAGGGCAATGAAGATGATCAGAGGGCCAGAGCACCTCCTATATGGGGACAGACAGAGATGGGTCTGTTCAGCCCAGGTAAGAGAAGATTCTGGGGAGACCTCATAGCAGCCTTCCTATGTTTGAAGGGTGCTGCAGGAGCTGCAGAGGCACTTTTTACAAAGGCATGTAGTCAGAGTGAGGGGTAATGCCTTCAAACTGGAAGAAGCTCTATTTACATAAGACATCAAGAAGAAATTCTTCCCCATGAGGCACTACAACAGGTTTCCCAAAGAAGTTGAGTGACCTGTACTAGTGGGAGGTGTCCCTGCCTATGGCAGGGGGTTGGAACTAGATGATCCTTGAGGTCCCTTCCAACCTTACCATTCTATGATTCTAAGTTGTGGCTGTCCCCTCCCTGGATGTGTTCAAGGCCAGGCTGGATGAGGCCTTGAGCTTCCTGGGCTAGTAGGAGGTATCCTTGCCCATAGCAAGGAGCTTTGGAGTAGAAGAGACCTTAAAGATTATCTAACCCAAACCATTCTATGATGCTATGAAGCCCAGCTCAGCTTCTGAGCCACTATAGCACGAAAGTCCTGTAGGGAATATCTGACCAAAATGTTCACTTCCCTCCTGCAATTATCCTTCACCATTACACTTGAGTTTTTTTCTGCCTCCCTATTTCCTCCTATCTCCAAAGCAGACAATTGTCTTTCCAAACATCATATTCCCACTCTGTTCCCCAGGTACATCATGTGAAGCTGCTTTCTCTGGTTTCTCCCCCTCTGGTAACCAAACAATCCAATTAAGAACTTGCTGTCTTGAGGCTTGCTGGGCACGGAAGGGCTGCATTGACAGCTAGCATCACATTTGCTTCAGGTGCTCCACTGCTGCAAGGGGCACTAGCAAAGGAACTAGTTCATACAGGGACACATTGAGCTCAGGCAAGGATGGCCCCCTCATTACTGTATCCCTGTCTGGGTAGATTACAGGGTTGTGCAAAAGGTCCAGGTTTGTTTGAACACCATGGCACAGCCACAGAAAAGGTGGTCCATTTTATGTTCCTTTATCCAAAGTTGGGAGAAAGAAGCTTTGTTCAGAAAATACAGCTGAGGATGGCTTCCTGGAAAGGTGAGCAGGGAAGCAAATCCTATTTCAGCCAGCAGTACTATTTATCTGAACTGAGAGAAAGTTAAATCAGGTTTTCATAGTGAAGCAGGAGGAGGATACCCAAGAATCAATGGGCAGAGGATTAATCCTAATGGAAGTGGTGGATAAATCTCCATGCATCAATGTCAGGCTCCAGACTGTCCTAATCAGCAAGTCTGCACCAGCCCTGCTACAAAGCTGACTACTATTAGCCATGGTTAGGTAGCTGCATGTTTTCAGAGCAGATGAAACCCTCATCTCCTGCACATTTTCTACTGGCACAGAAGCACTGCAGTCTTGAAGGTGAACTGGAATTGCTCCATGGGGAGCTCTGCCACCATCTTCATAGACATGGTCATTCTGATTCCATGTTACATGTCTTGTGTTTCTCTATTTTCTCCTAGTGATGAGACACTACTCCATCTCCTCCTATGTTACATTGCAGGCATGCACAGTACTCATGCCCTAGTCCAGGTGAGGGTCTTGATTACTAAAAAAAGGGGGAAAAAAAATATCCCACAAATCAAATCCAACCCCCACCCCCCCCCCAACTAAATACTCTTTCAGTTCAAGGCTCCAGAGCAGCGAGGGTTTTGAGGCTTAGGAGAAAACTATCTAGTAACCACTTCTGTATAGCACTTGCACTCAAACACCTTCACACACCAAAGTCTTCTTCAGTATTTGGGCTCTGATTCCACAGAGACCAATATCCTCTAGAAATCATTTGTGGGGCCAGGGTAATATCTTATTCTATTTATTTGTCCCTGAAGTATAGGGAGCTTTCTACAGCTCAGATGTGTTTCTCAGTCCCTCTCAGCAAGAAAGAATCAGAGATGTCACTACACTTTGGTACAAACTGAAACATGAGAGGGTTTGCATCTAGTAGTGATTCTAGGAATCTCTAGGATTCCCAGAGAGAACCAAGCCACATCTATTTATCTTAGCTAGTAACCTGAGTCTGGAATACACTGTGGAGGCCATGTATTCTGTACAAGGAGAAACATGGTGCCTTGAGTCACTTCTGCAACCCTGGAGAATGCTACAAAGTTGTCCATAAAAAAAACAAAAAAACACCACAACACACTACAAAAAAACGACCAAAAAAAAAAACCAAAAAACCAACTTTCTCCACTAATTGAAAAGAAAAACAAAAAGCCAGGTGTAGGATTATTTTTGAATGGGAAACAAATGACATGCTAGATTTTGAGGATTTATCTGTTTATCAATAGCAGAGTAACATCAAAGGAATAAATAGCAACTGATTTGTTTGATTTGTAACTGGAGCATTTTCACATGCACTTAAAGAAGTGCAGAGTGTAAAGTTGTTTGATAAGATTTCACAGAATCACAGAACGTCAGGGGTTGGAAGGGACCTCCAAAGCTCATCCAGTCCAACTTCCCTGCCAGAGCAGGATCACCCACACCATATCACACAGGAACACATTCAGGTGAGTCTTGAATATCTGTAGAGAGAGAGACACTCCACAATCCCCCTGGGCAGCCTGGCTCCAGCCTCTTAACACTCACCCTTTACATCTTTACAAAGATGAGGTTAACTCTGTCTCCTCCTCTTCACACTAAAGAGCCCCAGCTCCCTCAGTCTCTCCTCATTAGAAATACTATATCATGTTTACTGTTTTGAGATGGTATCAGAGCCATCATTCCTATCACACAGAAACATTCCAGTTGGAAAAGACCCTCAGGGCCACCCAGTCCAACCCTTATCTCTACTCCACAAAGTTCACCCTTAAACCATCTCCTCAAGCATCACATCCAAGTGACCTTTAAACACCTCCAGAGCTGGTGACTCAACCACCTCCCTGGGCAGCCCATTCCAATGCCTGACCACTCTTGCTGGGAAAACATTCCTCCTAATGTTCAGTCTAAACATACCCTTCTGCTGCTTGAGGCCATTCCCTCTCATTCTGTAAGTAATTACCTGTGACAAGGGACCAGCAGCAGCCTCCCCACAACCTCCTTCCAAGTAGCTGTAGACCTATGTGAAGGACTTGAGGAAGAGGGACAATGCTGGATGCAAAAAGAAGCATAAAAGGTTTTTGACAGTCATAAGTTTAAGAGTGCATGAGTACCAACCTTACTTTTCCATATAGTCTCCTGGGCAAGAAAACTGTAGTCTGCAGACCTGAAGCAGATGAAACACCCATCCATAAGCAAGCAAAACCAGCAGAGATACACATTTTAGAGGTGAACCCATTCCATGATCAAACACCATAGGACTCAAATCATAAGCACTTGCAATGAGAATGGGTCAGCAAGAGCAATTTAGAGACTGCCTATTCCCATGGGCTATAAAGAGTTTGTGGTTGGTTTGCTTGTTTGGTTAGCTTTTTGAGAACCTCATTAGAGGAAACACAAGTGGCAGCTTCCCTCCTGATTATTGAAGGAGCAGAAGGAAGGACATATCTGCTTTCTGCTCAATGATCCGTGCAACCACAGCAATATCCACAGCAGGCAAACCCAGACTGTGGGAAGCTGAAACATCCTGCACAGCAAACATTTTAAAATGAATGCATTTAGGGCTGAATCAAGGTGATCTGTGAAGCCTGCTCCAAAACCCTTTCCCTTGGGAAAAATAAATCTTCCCATGTACATTACAGCTGTAGTTTGAACACTAAGCTAGAGAGACTTGGACTATACTGAGCTTATGGAGACTTCAAACATGAAAATGGTGCTGGTTGTTGGAACTAGAAAGAATGTTTTGCTTTCATTTGTTTCTACACTTGCATTGAAAAGATCACTTTCCCACAATTGTTAACAAAGGGACATTATTTCTAGAAACAAGAACTAACCCATCATGGAGAAGAAAAGGCTTTGAGGAGACCTTATAGTGGTTTCCAGTATCTGAAGGGGGCCTACAGGAAGGCTGGGGAGGGACTATTTAAAAGGTCTTGTAAGGACAGGACAAGGGGTAATGGGTTTAAACTGGCAGAGGGGAGATTTAGACTGGATGTTAGGAGGAAGTTCTTTACAGTGAGGGTGGTGAGACACTGGCACAGGTTGCCCAGGGAGGTTGTGGCTGCTCCCTCCCTGGAGGTGTTCAAGGTCAGGTTGGATGAGGCCTTGAGTGACCTGTGCTAGTGGGAGGTGTCCCTGCCTATGGCAGGGGGTTGGAACTGGATGAGCTTTGACGTCCCTTCCAACCTTACCATTCTATGGGACCAAGTGTCACTAGGAACAACAAGAACTAATCCATCATGGGACCAAGGGTCCCCTGGCACTAGGAACAGGTAAGCACTTTCACTGCTGAAGAATTTTTGCAGTACGTTTTCAGCCTGGCTGCAGACTGCTCACATCTTTTACATATGCAGAGGAAATTCTACCCTGCAGCAGTCATCCTCCATCATCTCAGCACTTGTAAAGTACAATAAGAAGATTTGAGATTCATTAGGCCATGGATGCAAATAGAGGCTTGTCTGGAAAGATAGGGAGCAGCAGTGGTAGCATGTAAAACTTGAGAGAAGGATCACAAGCAGTGGCACTCCTCAAGCACAGGGGAACTGTCTTTGGAAAGGGTAAATCTCATCTGTGCAGGAGAGAGACTTCCTTGAGGGGCTTTACAAGGCTGTGAAGTAGAACCCTGCAGCATCAACACTTTCTGTTCTATCACAAGCTTTGCCACTTTCTGCAGACTTCCAAGAGAAAAGTGTATTTCTATCTGCCTTAATGAATTGGCCATATGTCTACCATACAGAAATCTAATAAAGCCCAGGCAAGCAGAGAAAAGCAGAGAGGGAGAAGCAAATATAACAGGTGTCAATGACATCTCTTGATGCACTGAGGAAGAGTCAGGTGCTGCTGTGGTGGGCACTGTGTCAGAGTCAGAAGCCTGAGACAAGAGAGAACTCCAGTATTTCCCTGCTTTGGAAGGGATGAAAACCTAACAACACTCAGCCAGAGCTGGGGAAAAAAACAGAGATATCAGCATGATCATGAAGTTCAGTAAGGCAAAGTGCAAGGTCCTGCACCTGTGTCAGGGCAATCCTTGATATCAAAACAGGCTGGGGGCTGATGAAATTGAGAGCAGCCCTGCAGAAAAGGACTTGAAGAGAGTAGTGGATGAGAAGCTGCACAGGAACCACCAATGGCCACTTGCAGCCCAGAAGGCCAGGGGCAGCCTGGGTTTCATCAAAAGCAGCATAGCCAGCAGTTTGAGAGAGGGTGTTCTGCCCTCTGCTCTGTTCTGGGAAGACCTCACCTGCAGTCCTGTGTGCAGCTCTGGGTCCCCCAACTAAAAAGAGACANCCTGTGTGCAGCTCTGGGCCCCCCAACTAAAAAGAGACATGGACCTGCTGGAGTGGGTCCAGAGGAGGGCCACAAAGATGATCCAGAGGGCTGGAGAACCTCTGCTATGAACACAGACTGAAAGAGTCTGGGCTGTTCAGCCTGGAGAAGAGAAGGCTCTGGGGACACCTTAGAGCTGCATTTCAATATCTGAAAGGGAGCTACAGGAAGGCTGGGGAGGGACTGTTTAGAAGGGCCTGTGGTGATAGGACAAGGGGCAGGGGTGATTTAAGTTGGACATCAGGAGGAAGTTCTTTACTGTGAGGGCAGTGGAACACTGGAACAGGTTGCCAAGGGATGTGATTGAGGCCCTGTCCCTGGAGACATCCAAGATCAGAGGGGTTGTGGTCTTGAGCATCTTGATCTAGTTGGAGGTGTCCCTGCTGACTACAGGGGGATTGTACACAACCACCTTTGAGGGTCCCTTCAGACCCAACACAATCTCTGAAAATGATGACTGTCTTCTGATTTTTGTCAACCTTTGCTACTTCCAGGCAGGTAAGAAAGATAAGAGAGAGACAAGTGACAATATGAACTGGAAAAAAAATATGAAGACACTGAAAAAAAGTCCAACCAACCATCGGCCCTAATTTTCCAGTAGTCCTGATTATTATAATCTGCATCTCTGAAGTACTATTCCACTAATGCATTATCAAGTACTGCAGTTTTTCCTCTCTATTTTAGAGCACGGCTCTCTTGTCCATAGAGCCTAACAGATAATGTGATCATGGCTACTTCTTAGACCCTGGCTACAGACCACAGTGGGGAAATGAAAGTTGGGATATTATTTATTTTTTTTGTATTCCTGCAAAATTATTGCTATCCCTTTGCAGCAGAACCATTCTGTAGAGGACAAAAGCAGAGATTTCACCTTTTGTAAGGAGGTGTGAACCTGAGGACAAAGGGAACATAAATTTTCACACTGAAATCTTAAATCCTTCTGCATGCTTTTGTAGTTCTTGGTGTTCTGTTAATGTCATAGCAAAGATTTCCCTTTCAGTAGATAAAATCTAATGCTGAGCAAGAAAGTTCACTCAAAAATCCAGAAGGCATCTCTGTTTTCTTGATTTGGGCCATTTAGAACCTTTGGAAGATAGAAGGGACCAGCATCTTGCTCTGTTGCTCCCCGTTCCTCCCCTTTCCAACAGTTCATTGCTTATAAACAGCACTGGAAATACATCTCCAGAGATCTCTGCTCCCCCACCTATAGTCACAGAGCAGTCATCTTGGCTCTTGTTCTTCCTGCAACAGCAAGAAAAACTCCTGACAGCAGTCCTTCAGAGAACAGCACGTTTCTGCTTGCCACAAAGTAGACCTGTGACGCTGATACTTGCAGGTGTGGACTCTTAGGATAAGCTGATACCTGAGCAACCATGAAGTTACACCCTTTAGGCTGTTACTTCTCCCCAGGTAACACAGCACACCTTAGATCTTCCCACTGTGGGATCTCCTTTCACTATTATTTAGGAATATGATCAGAAGACAGGTCATGTAATGCTAGCAGGCAGTCACATGCAGACATCTCAACATACAAGAGAGCACAGAGTGAGTGATGGAAAGAAACAATAATCGAGACAGTTGACCTCAGATATACTGGGGAAGACATCTGAAATACAAGCAAAGCTCTTCTAGAGATGACAGGTTGGGTGGCAGTCTGGACTGGAGCTTCTTAGCCATAAGGCAGAGACAGAACAAGATGTGAAAGGGTAGAGAAACAAAGTAAAGAAAACAGAGTTCTGGCACGAAGAATATACAAGAGGAGAAAAAGTAGTCCTCAAGAAAACTGCAAAGGGAAAGAGATGGTAAAAATGGACAGAAAACTAGAAAATTGAAGTGTAGATGGCTCTTGTCCAGCTGTAGTAAGTCTGCATTTACACGCAAAGCATCTCACTGCCAAGACACAAAGTAACCCAGAAGGAATATCCCTGTAGGCTTTAATGGTGGCATACTAGTCCTAGTCAGTAGGGGGCTGAACACTAAAGGTCAACCTCCTTTTGATGCTTGCTTAAGACTGATGAGAGTTTACTATTTGTGCTTTGTCAGTACTTTCTGGGGCCAAGGCTGTAGCATATCACCTGTGATATCATAACTGAACTAACACTTGTGAAAACAATCATCAGCATTTTTAAATCACTGCCTATATAATTAGTCTCAACTGTAAACTTCTTTTAGTTTGTTAGCAATCGTAGATGAACCCAAAGCACAGAGTGAGCAGGAATCACTTCAAGATGTTTTTTATACTTTGGCTCCACTACAAGCCACAGGGAATGCTGTTAATAAACACAGAATCATAGAATAGTAAGGTTGGAAGGGACCTCAAGGATTATCTAGTTCCAACACCCTGCCATAGGCAGGGACACCTCCTACTAGCACAGGTCACTCAAGGCCTCGTCCAACCTGGCCTTGAACACCTCCAGAGAGAGAGCAGCCACAACCTCCCTGGGCAACCTCATCAGCTGTAGACACTTGCCAGGCAGGAGAACTGGTTATGCTGCTAAAACTGCACAGATGACAACATAGAGGAAGAAAGAACAGGTTAGAACTATTGCAGGTGCTTGGAAATGAAATGTGCCTTCAACAGGTATGAATAGTTCCATCTGCAGCCTGGCTTCTGAGTTCTGCAAGATGATTCACCAAGGCTTTTACAAACAGGAAATTGTTGTGGGGTAGAAATCAGAGCACAGGACATGTTGTTACACACCTGAAAACAGCTTTGGCACTTCAACAGGAGGCAGAAAAGGGGTAATAGTTTGTGACTGACATTTATGACCTCCTTACAGTTTTTAAGATCAAGAGACCATTCTTTTTTGCACAATATCATAGAAAAGAATTTGCCTTCATTTTAACTAGATCTCCATTCATGAAAACCAAAAGAAAGAAAAATCAGATCCCTCTGCAGAGCCCTCCTACTCTCCAACAGATCCACACCTGCTCCTAATTTGGTATCATTTTTAAACTTACTGATGCCGGAGTCAATCCCCTCATCCAGATCATCAATAAAGATATTGAACAGGACCAGGCTCAGCACTGATCCCTGGGGGACACCACTAGTGACAGCTGCCAACTGGAGATTCCATTTGAACATGATGGAAAATTTCTCTGAGAGTGTCATAGCCCTGAAGCAGGCTGCCCAGAGAGCTTGTGCAGTCTCCATCTCTGGAGACTTGCAAAACCTGCCTGGACATATTCCTGTGCAACCTGCTTGAGATGATTCTGCTTTAGCAGGGGAGTTAGACCAGATGACCTCCCGAGCCCCCTTGCAACCCTTACCACTCCGTGAATCTCTGATTAGACAAAACAAATATTTGTTGCCAGAATGCTTCAGATTCTGGCTAGATTTTTGAATTTTGATTTAAAAAAAATATATATATATATAATTTATTTTTTTTCCCCCTTGCAGAGGAATGAAAGAAAATGAAGGTGCTTAACAGGATAACAGGATGGAGTGGTAGCAAGGGAGAAGAGAGCATATGCTCATTTATTTCTAACGGTGTTACAAAACAGTCAACATATTTCAATCAGCGAGACACACATTCACCAGATCATTTAATTAGCATGTATGGTAGATACTTGAAACCTTTCTAATGCACACTTTCTCTTAACATGCCAATATAAACGGTGTGCTTGTTCACAGCAGCAAACTGACCAGAAGGTGGCCCCACAGTGAATATGATGCAACTCCAAAGTCGCTGGAGGGAACGGGTCCGTAATGAAAAACTCCAAGCTCTGTTCATCAACCCTGCAAAGTGCATTAGGCAGATCTTTCTGCATTTGTCCTTGTAGCATTCCAAATGATTTGAAAAATCATTAGGAAATGAATTTGCCTGGAGAAGAGAAGGCTTCGAGGAGACCTTAGAGTAGCCTTCCAGGACCTGAAGGGGTCCTACAGAAAGGCTGGGGAGGGACCATTGACAAGGTCTTGTAATGACAGGACAAGGGACAACGGGTTTAAACTGGCAGAGGGGAGATTAAAACTGGATGTTAGGAGGAAGTTCTTTCCAGTGAGGGTGGTGAGGCACTGGCACAGGTTGCCCAGGGAGGTTGGGGA
>WBNM01038330.1:8875-30158 GCA_013399055.1 Ramphastos sulfuratus | reverse complement strand
AGCAAGCTTGCCTAGTTTCCTTAACCTTTAAAAAGCAGAATTATGGTTTTGAGGCTGAGTGCCTTTAAGAACCACAAAGTTAGAGATCTCCAAAGGCTACAGAGGTCCAGGAGGTGAGGCAGAAAGTGTATTTCATTTCACTCCCGGAAGTCCTACATCCCTATAAAACTGATTGCAGAGTCAGATTATTCCTTTTTCCCTGATAGGCCTGGTTTAGAGGGAGGTTTGTTTTAAACTTTGGCCTAAAGAGGTTCTTTAAGAACCATGGCCAAGGTGGGCTATGGATTTTGTGTTATTTTAGATGCTTTGCACTGTCCNCAACCTCCCTGGGCAACCTCATCAGCTGTAGACACTTGCCAGGCAGGAGAACTGGTTATGCTGCTGAAACTGCACAGATGACAACACAGAGGAAGAAAGAACAGGTTAGAACCATTGCAGGTGCTTGGAAATGAAATGTGCCTTCAACGGGTATGAATAGTTCTATCTGCAGCCTGGCTTCTGAGTTCTGCAAGATGATTCACCAAGGCTTTTACAAACAGGAAATTGTTGTGGGGTAGAAATCAGAGCACAGGACATGTTACACACCTGAAAACAGCTTTGGCACTTCAACAGGTGGCAGAAAAGGGGTAATAGTTTGTGACTGACATTTATGACTTCCTTACAGTTTTTAAGATCAAGAGACCATTCTTTTTTGCACAATATCATAGAAACAAATTTGCCTTCATTTTAACTAGCTCTCCATTCATGAAAACAAAAAGAAAGAAAAATCAGGTTCAGAAGGGTTATGTGTATCAGGAAGGAAATGGGTGATTGGATTACAAGGTCTCATGGAAACTTTGCACTAAATCAAGCATGTGAGTTTCCTTTGTAGGCTATCTGGATTCTTTTGCAATGGGTCAAAGTGATTAGGGAAAAAAAAAAGGCTATATAGAGATGAGGGGATAGAAGCATCTCTCTTATGAAGAGAAGCTGAGAGATCTATAGCAGAGGGTTGGAAATAGATGATCCCTTCCAACCTAAACCATTCTATGATTTTGTGTTGTTTAGCCTGGAGAAGAGCAGACTGAGAGGAGATCATCTCAGTGCCTCAGGTGAGGCAGAAAGTGTATTTCATTTCACTCCCGGAAGTCCTACATCCCTATAAAACTGATTGCAGAGTCAGATTATTCCTTTTTCCCTGATAGGCCTGGTTTAGAGGGAGGTTTGTTTTAAACTTTGGCCTAAAGAGGTTCTTTAAGAACCATGGCCAAGGTGGGCTATGGATTTTGTGTTATTTTAGATGCTTTGCACTGTCCTATGTAGTTACAAATAGCATTTCCATTTATACTCTCCGCTCCAATCCTAGGTGTGAAGCATTTTTCTTTCACCCCTGCTTGAAGAGGTAAAAGAACATCTTGTCTTGCTCTAAAACACAAAATAACTAACCCTGATGAAAAGCTACCATTTTGTGCTGCTCAACATGTGGTTTTCCCCACAAAAACAAAGCTCAGTCTTAGGAGGTAACCCAGCAATCATTGATGAACCCTATGAAAAAAATATAAATCCTCTAGATTTTGTTTCGTGCCCTCCTCTGGTACAATCTCAGAACATTACAATCAAGCCTGTGCCTTTATTTCCACCACAATCAACTGGAAGGAACAAAAAACCCAAAACATCCCACAACCCCAAAAAAACCCACTTCACAGCTTTTATCAATGTGCTTCTCCCCTTACAACTACTTTCCTGGGAAGCAGGCCATACATCTGCTGTCACCAGATGAAAATATATGGATGCTCTTTCCTAGCTGGGGTGGCATATGCCACTATTCTTCAAGCTTTCTGCATGTGCAGGACCACTTTGTGTGTGCATCATTAGCAGCACCCAGAAAAGGACATATTTTGATGTGCAAATTTGAGATAGGAGACATAGTAGGAAATGTAGTAGCTTTATAATTCTAGCAAGTAAAACAGATGACAACACTGCCAATGTTTTTGTTGTGGTTTGTTGGGTTTGGGATTTGTTTATTTTGTTTTCTTTTGTTTTATTTTCTTTGTGTGTGTGAGAAGGTGGAAGGGTTTGTTTGGTTTTATTGGTTTTGTTGTTGTGTTTTTGTCTGTCTGGATTTTGTTGTTCATAAAGCAGAAGATTTAAAAAAAAAAAAGAATCCATAGAACAGTTTAATTTGACTGGAATCAGTTATGTCAGTCTTTACATCCTGAACTCCATCAAGCCCTTTCCCACAGTTCCTAATATCACTTAAAATCAAGTTACTGTGCAAGGATATTACCTGGCTTATTCTGAATATTAATAATGTACATTGCTGCACCACGTTACAGACCCAGACAGAGTAGGCAGGAGGCAAGAGTTCATCTGGAGAAGTTTGAAAGCAACAGAATTCTGTGAACATGACTTGTTGAAATTGATGGGAGCAAATTCATCTTTCTATTGGCTTTCTTCATGACATTTCTGTTTTACAAATGAGTTTTGCACTGACTGGATGGGGTACAAATGCCCTTAAGAAGCTATAAACTATGACAAGTAAAGTTAAGACAGTAAAGATTGCACCAGAGCTACTGGCATGATGGCAACAAACAATGTTGAGAGGGGCCAATGGGTGGCAACAGAATTTGGAATGGGTCAAGTCAGACTAGAGCAAGATATGGTTTTAAAAGGGGACCAATTTCTTGTTGGATGTTGACAGTCAGTATAAGGTTCATGTTAAGTTATCATGTTACTCTTAAAAAAAAATGCTCTAATATTCTTCAGTGTTATTCTAAGATGCAAGTTATGATTTGTCCTCCCTCTCACATACATCTTGATTAAGCCAAATAAGATCAGAAGATACTTCTGCTACAAAGACAGGCTGAGGGAGCTGGATATTAGGAGGAAGTTCTTAGCAGTGAGCGTGGTGAGACACTGGCACAGGTTGCCCAGGGAGGTTGTGGCTGCTTCCAACCTGGAGGTGTTCAAGGCCAGCTTGGATGAGGCCCTGAGTGACCTGTTCTAGTGGGAGGTGTCCCTACCTATGGTGGGAGTGTTGGAACTGGATGATCTGTGAGGTCCCTTCCAACCTAAACCATTCTATGATTCTATGAAATCTAACACATGTTATTTGAGCAACAGAAATCCTTTTGCATAGCCAATGTAGGCTTCAGCAGCTGAAAGTTTTCCCAGAGCTGGTAGCTGCCACTCTGGATAGGAAATTTTCTAGAGGAATGGATCATTGCTAGGAGCTTCACAATTTGTTTGGAGTGAACAGTCCAATTACAAGTGCCCTTTAAAATGAATTTCAGAAGAAGCAACCTTAAACAGCCAGTGAGAAGAAACTGTTATTCTTTTAGTAGTGAAGAATTGTTCAGAGATCTGTATTATGCTGTGCCATGGTTATGCTATAAGGAATATGCAAGCAGGAGGGAACTAAAGGAATCATGTGGGTAAATCTACAGAATTCCAAATTGCCAGGCTGCCAGATTAAAATCATCTTCTTGTAGTTGACTGTGAATGTTCCACACACATCCAACTCAAAAGGGAAGCCTGACTTCTGTATGTTTAATTGATAATACTCCAAAATGCTTTCCCTGATACTACAAGAAAAAAACAAATTTAAAAAAAAGGAAAATCACACATCCTCAGAAGCTTGAAAGGGATTTTTGAAGAAAGATGAAGATGCAGAATGAAAAGACATTTGAGAGATGAAATTATCATTCGAAGATGCCAAAAAGTGAATGTATGTAAAGTGAGTTTCTCAGTTTCTTTAGGAAGCAGTCAATAAGATCAGCTTCACATTTCCCTCCTTTGATTCTTTGAGATGTGGTTTAATTTTCCCTCCCCTTGTGACACACATGTCAATTTTAGGGTTCACTTAAAATCCATAAACCTGAAAATGGCAATATTTTTGGTGTGCATACTCGTATGGAGATATTTCCTGAGCAGTTGAGACAGCCACAGACTCCGTTCAGGAGATGCAGGTAGCTTTGACTCAGTCATTCCCATGAAATGCCTGTAGCTAACTCCTCTGTTCAACTCACTGCCACACCTGCAATCATCACCCAACTTTTTATGGTTACATTTTCCTCCAAATACCAGGTGGCAATGAGGGGTTTGAGCCTTTTATTAGCATTTCTTGAAATGTATTTGCTCTCATGTATTTGTTCTTCAAATGAAGAGATTTATAGAGGATTTAAACAGATTAGGTTTCTATATAACTATCAAGATCCAGTCAATACCAAGATCTGGAATGTGGATAAATATTCAGGGCTTGATCCCACCAAGACTGTTATCCTCCATTTGGTTACTGCCATCCTGCACCTTCTCTGAAGCATCTGGGGTTAACTACAGCAGGTGATGCAGCCTGCGTGACCAGTTGCAATGCAGTCATTTTGATCAAGGAGCCTGCAATTAAAGAAATGCCCTGCACTGCCTTGGCCTGCACTGGGGGGTAAAGAGAGCCCTGGCATGCTATCTACAATCCCAGTCATCTAATGAACTCTCTGGCATCCAGCTTGTTACAGGACTTCAGTGCACACCCTATTACTGCAGGCCACTGTTTCTTCCAGACAGAAAAACTGAGCATGGAATACACCCCACACCTTACCCAAATTTACCCAACCTCACAGTGGGTAGAGCCATAGGACACAGTTTCTCTTGACTGTAGACTAGAAGTGACAAACTTATTTCCAAAACAGCTGCAATACCTGATAGGAATTTCAGAAGCTCTAGGTTAGAACAGATCCTGAAGGAAGTCATTAAGGAATGCAATATANAGCCCTGACAATTCAATGATTCTACATATTAAAGCCTCCCAAACTAGAAAACAAATAAAAGCCTTTGAATCTGCATCCTCTGTAGCTTGTGGCCACCTAGTCACATTCCAGAGCAGTGCTGGGCCTACCATGCTGTGTCATCCAGCACTGATCACAGCCTGTCCTTGGGCAACCAAGACACTTCTCGATGCCTCCCTCATTTTCAAGTATTAGGAGGGTCTTAGGTTTTACCAAGACAAGTGCACAGAAATAGAACCTCTCACCAACACACTTTGCAGCCATACAAGAGGGGAGGTGTACATTCAGGTCAGGAGCAGGCTTTGTATAAACTGCCCTGAGTTAGCAAAATGTTTTACTTCCAAGAGCCAGCTGAATTCAGTCTGTATGGCATTCAGGAAGGCACTGCAACTCTCACTTGCTGGCTTCATGAACAGCCTTGAGGACCTCTGGAATATTTCATGTTCCTTTTATCTTTCTAATTCACATCAGCCTTTGATGTATGCAGTAGTTAAAGTGTGTCACACCAGCAGACAGCTCTAGCTGAAGGAGACAAAGAGGCCTTCAGCATCAATTCCAACTCTGCCTCCAGAGACAATATCTACTCCGTTGACCTTTTGGCCAAGAGGATCAACAGCATCCTGAGATGCATCAGGAAAAGCATGTCCAGCAGGTCTAACCAGGTTCTCCCTCTGCTCTGCCCTGCTGAGATCACACCTGGAACACTGTATCCAGCTTTGGGCTCCCTAATTCAAGAGAGACAGGGATCTGCTAGAGAGAGTCCAAAGGAGAGCTGTGAGGATGACTAAGGGACATCTCTGCTATGAAAAAAGACTGAGAGCCCTGGGGCTGTTTAGCCTGGAGAAGAGAAGGCTGAGAGATGATCTGATCAATGTCCACAAATATCTGAGGGGTGTGTGTCAGGTGAAGGTACCAGGATCTTTTCAGTGGGGCCCAGTAGCAGAAGGAACAACAACAGGTACAAGGTACACAGGAGATTCCATCTCAACAAAAGGAGAAATTTCTCTATGGTGAGGGTGCTGGAGCCCTGGAACAGGTTGCCCAGAGAGCTTGTGGAGCCACCTCTGAAGACTTGCAAAACCTGGCTGTGTGGAGTGCCCTGGGTGATGCTGCTTCAGCACAGGAGCTGGACTCCATCTCTAGAAGTCCCTTCTAACCCCAAACATTCTGGGATTCATTCCTGCCTCATTTATAGAAGTGAAGGACACTACTTTATTTTTTTTTCTTTCCCCAAACACCCTTTATGAAATCACATCTTGGTTGTATTTTCTTTCACAAAAGCAATGGAAAAAAATATTTGAGAGATGTTGGCATAGCTTGAAGACCTTCACTTTTAAAAACAGTGCTTGTGCACTACAGAAATCTGAATGGAGTTACTGAAGGAGTTTCAGAAGAGGGCACTCAAACACACCCAAGCAACTTTTGTCATTAAGTGTTGAACAGTGGGTAGATTATAAGAAGATGGCAGAGCAAATAAAGGATAGCATTGGAGCTGCAAAGAGAAACTTGGAAAACACAAGTTGAAAGCCATGGCAAATGCAACACTTTTTCCTAGTGCAACAAATTAAGAGATCAGGGAAGAAGAAAATCAGAACATTATGGGCCAGGATAATAAACTGAATCACTTAGGGTAGCAAAATGCCTGAGCTACTACATTGTTGCATTCTCAACACACAGAAAGGAATGATAAAATGTGGTCTTTGACCTAGCAGCAGATCCGTAGTTACACAAGGCTACAAATAGCAAGGTGGGAAAAACTCACAATTAACCACATGCCAGAAACCCAACACTTGCTGCCTGTGGCTCTGATCAGAGACAGCAATAAAGTTCCTGTGTTTGGTACATTCTTAGCCCTTATTAAGCTCCATTTCCATTAGCTTGTGATGTAAGGAGACACATACATTGTGCTATGTCAGGTCATGTCAAGTCCCATCAAGTCATGTGATGTAACACAGCCTGATGGAGCCTGACATGGTGCATATTAGTGCCAATGGGCAAAGCCTAAATGCCAAGCCATTCTCAATAAACAGGCTCCATGTGCTGCTGCACAGGGAGACCCAGATGGGGCTTTGTCCTGCAGCTCTGCAAAAATGCCAGTCATGGAAAGCTGTGGAATTTGAGGGAGACAGACAGAAAATAATAATAATAATAATAATTCATAAAACACATTCTGCAAAAGCAGTCTTCTACTGACACCCATGTCCAGATCTATTAAGCATGATGCAGAGATCTTATGAATTAAGAAAACTTCCTTATCTGGAATAAATGCATTGCCAAGCCTTTCAAAATGATCCCATGCAGCCCTGCAATGGGCAATGGAAATAGCCCATCAGTTGTCTTGCACCTCACAATGAAGTTTCTCTTATTCCTCATCCCTGTTTATATTACTCTCTGTTGCTGCTCCATTAGCACCTAGAGTTCATTTAAGCACATCCTAGTGACAAACTGCTCTGTGTTTGGGTACTACCTCCCAACTTAGTCTCCCTTTGTGCAACCTACCCAAAAATCTAGCTTGAGGAATCAAAACTGACCCAGTCTCTTTCTGTATTTACATTTCTGAGAGGTGCTGCCTCACATCAGGTTCAGGTGGAAGGAAGAGCACCAAGAAGTGAAAAATATATGCCAGGGGATGAAGGTAGATCAACACCATAATAACTTGAGGAGCATCTGGGTTCACTGACCCTGTCAGCATATGTACAGGCAATTACAGCAACACTGACCCTGCTATCACATAAAGAACTCCCAGCACATGCAACTAACTCATCAAGTCTTGGAAAAGACTCCTCACATTCCTCATTTGACTGCTTTGATAAAGGCCTCAGCTGTGTCCCATTACTTTCAATCATGTCCTCACTGTCTTAGGGAAACACACAGCTGTAGAGGGACAAGTGGGAAATGGTCCATCAAGCCTATCGCAGAACCACAGAATGGTAGCAGTTGGAAAGGACCTCTGATGATCACCAGAGGGGTGATCCAACTCCTCTGCTAGAGCAGGTTCACCTAGACTGGGCTGCACAGGAACACATCCAGGTGGGTGTTGAAAATCTCCAGAAGAGACTCCACAATCTCTCTGGGCAGCCTGCTGCAGTGCTCCACCACCCTCAAAGCAGTTTTTCATTAAGTTGAACTGGAACATGGTGTGCTCAAGTTTGCACCTGCTGCCCCTTACCCTATCACAGGCCACCACTGAAAAGAGCACAGGCCCATTCTCCTACCTTCCACCCTTTGGATATTTACAAGCATTGATAAAAGCCCCACCAAGTCTGCTCTTTTCCAGGCTAAGGAGCAGGTGGTTTCTTGACCTTTCCTCATGTTCCAGACCCCTCAGCCTCTTTGTTGCCCTCCATTGGACTCTCTTCAGTAGTTCCCTGTCTTTCTTCAACTGGGGAACTTAGATCTGGATGCAATACTCCAGATGTTTTCTCACCAAGGCAGAGTAGAGGAGGAGGAGGAGAACCTCCTTCAACCTGCTGGACATGCTCTCATCACACCCCAGAACACCACTTGCCTTCCTGGCCATGAGAGCGCGTGGCTGGCTCATAGCGAACCTGCTGTCCACCAGCACTCCAAGGTCCTTCTCTGCAGAGCTCCTTTCCAGCAGCTTGCACCCTTTGGCCCAGCTGCTGCCTTTTCTAGGTACCAGTGGCAATTTAGAGCCCTACAGACAGCAGATTTGTAACAGCAGCTAGCTGCCCTCTGAAGGGTAGAACAGGTCTTCTGTAATTCTAGAGAGACTCATCCTGGTTTCTACAGGCCCCCAGAAGACACAGCCCTAGTGGAGTGTGCCTGCACAACGTGTGTGTACATCAGAATTCTCTGCCATTCAGGTGTTTATGCTAAGAGGTGCAGTGAAGAAACAAAGAGATCAAAGCTCATGGAGCCGATTGCTTGTTGGATTGGAGCATGCATCACCTAGAGAATCACAGACAGGTGGAAAGCCTTGGCAGGTACAAGACTCCAGTCCTTTCAAGGCCTGCTGGTGTCTTTTCAAAAGAAAAGGACTGAAAAAAACCCTAAGATTACACAGAGCTTCCCTTCTCATCCATATCAAAAGCTGCCCCACAGGTCTTCAACACATGGGGTTTTTTAAAAAAGAGCATTCAAAGGGGAGAACAACACTTTGGTTCTCAACTCTGCCATGAACAGAATTCAACTCTTTCAACAATCTTTTAAATATTTAAATAGTGTGGCTAAGGAAAATGTTACTTAGGGTAAGCACCTGCTCTTCCACAGCAAGTTCCTCACTGCTTAAGCAAATGCCTTTGCAGCCACTTTTCAAGAGCTGGGTAGAAGGGGCCAAAGGTGAATTTAGGCATCAACAATGATTTATTCACACAAACCAGCTTAAATGCAAGCAATACATTCCTGTCACCCAGACAGCTGACAAAATGTCAGTTGCCTTTATCAATTGTTTCAGAACCTCCTGTCAGCTGCCATCAATCTTTGAAACAAACACTATAAATAAAACTGCATAGGGAAATGTCTGCCACACAGACCATGGATTAAGCATATGTCACCTATTAAGCAATTAGGAGTCAGTGGTTGTTTTGACCAGAAGCCTACATTCCAAGCAAATCCAGAGCTTCAACCAGAGAAGAGCCAAGGCACATGGTGATAAACATGCACAAATTTTGTTGTTTTTTTAAAATACACCCAGTAGGTGACCATCCCTTGGCCACCACATTCTCACCAACTGGTGGGCTGGCCACAGCAGTGTGCTCCTGAAACCTGCCCTGCGCCCACACACAAACCTCAGTCTTGGACAAAGCAGAGAGAGATGAACACGAAGTACAAACACAGAAAGCACTGCAGCCAAAAGGGTCAGGTCAACCCAGCTTGTTCTGAAAGACCACAAAGATACGGTGGGAAAACCCACCAGGTCTGAAAGACCACAAAGATATGGCGGGAAACCCACCCAGGCTTCAGGCACTACTTCAGACAATGGCCTCATCCCACTTGCAGCCCCCCAGAGCACACTCACCAACTGCTTGGACCTCCAATTGAGATGTCCTACAGCTCCCAGAACCTTCCAGCATACTGAGGAGACCTACTCCAAGACCTTGCTTATATAATCACACACAGGGGGAGGGTCAAGGCTGGGAGACCACCCCTTAAAGGCACAGGAGCCATATCCCACTTACCCAGCCAGCTTCACTTGTGTGTTGGAGCAGCAAGAGAGATCAGTGCTCCAAGTACAGCAGAAGGTCAAGATGAGAATTAATGGTGGGGGGAAAAAAAGTTTCTTGTTTTTAAAACATGGAAACACGATGTGAAAAAAGAGGTGAAGCCTCTGCTCTCAAGAACATAAGCAAGAAGATGAAGATGAGCTTATAGTATAGTTCATGCATTTTATAACCAGGCACTCACATACATCAGCAGCCATCAGGTACTCCTTTGTTAATTCTTTTTAAACAATCTTGCCACAAATTAAAAGAAAATAATCCAGCTGCCATCTTTCCACTCACATGTAGTCAGCATGAGCAGGCCCCCCAGAAAAACTACTGGTGGATAACATCTCCTTTTTGGAACAAGGTGCAGGAGTAGCTAGCTAATCCATCTGCAGGAATCGAACACTCTCAGTGTACCTTGCCACTCCTGTCCTCATTTCAAGCCCCACACACGTTTTGTTTCCACTTTGCAAGAAAATATCTATTTATTGGCTGAGGTGCCATTTGTCTTCTTAAATCCTTGCAGATGGCATTGCACAGTCCCCAGCCTAAATAGTAAAACTATCCTGCAGAGTATGACGAGGATCTATTGGTACTGAGGGGATTGATGTTGCAGTGCAGAAACCCTAGGATAAAATGGTCTTAATGCCCAACTTAATATTATAAGGATTACCAAACCATACTGGTTTTAGAGGCTTCCTCCCACTCTTTTTGGGCTGTGGCTGTAACACTTTGGGAGCTGTTTAAATGTCAGTGGCCCCAGAATCCAAAGTGGCACTGCACAAGTGTCCAGCTGCAGCTGGAGGCTGCAAAAAGTGAAAGGAACAGCACTTTTCTGGGGGTCGATTACCTCCCAGATGTCAGGAAGGATGAACAATATTCAGTGTTCAGATCTTAACCACAGCAGGGTTAAGTACATTACAGCCCTTGAGCGACTCAGAAGTCCACTCTTCTAGGTGACTGCCCATGAGAAGGAGAGGGAAAGTTTGAGGGCTGGTCTCACCAAAAGAGGCTTTTATTTCTTGTGAATGCAGGTAAAATCAAGAGTAGAAGTGAGTGTGATAGAATTCAAGCAGCAGCAGTGCCCATTCAAACTGGTCTGGAAGTACTTTCCAGTGTCCAGGTCTGCACACTGGATCACAGAATCACAGAATTTGCCAGGTTGGAAAAGACTTCTAGGACCATTAAGTCCAACCTATTACCTAACACCAATATGCTGGGTAGGAAAGTGAACACCAAGTGCAGGAGATGACTGAGTCCCAGCATGTCCCTAAACAGGGATATCAGGACTGTGGAGGAGACCTGCCTTTTGGTTTGGTCACAACCAAAGAACAGAAGTTCTTGTGAGTCGTAGACTCATAGATTCATAAAATACTTTGGTTTACAAAAGGACCTCAAAGACCATTTAGTTCTAACCCTTTTGCTATGGGCAGGGACACCTTCCAACTAGATCAGGTTGACAAGGCTTCGTCCAACCTGGCCTGGAACCCCTCGATGGAGGGGACATCCACAACTTCCCTGTGCAACCTATTCCAGTGTCTCACCACCCTTGCTTAAAGAATTTCTTCCTAGTACCTAATCTAAATCTGCCTTTCTCAAGCTTCAATCCAGTTCCTCTCACCCTATCACTACAACACCTTGTAAACTCTGCCCCGCCAGCTTTCTTATAGACCCTTTTTCAAGTACTGGGAGGGTGCCATAAGGTCTCCTGCAGCTCTACACAAGGGTGGATAAAGGGTAATATTACACAATCATAAAGGACACTGTTAACAAGAGAACAGTAAGTATGAGGCTAAGAATATGCAGCATGGCTCCAACATGCAACAGTGATTGCATTTGAAGCTGGAAGGAGGATCAGCGCAGCACTGGGTTTGGTTCAGAGTTATAAAGATGTGGAAGATAATCTCTGCAAAACCAGGGCACAGATTACCCAGCAGATGCCTGAGCTCAAACATGTCTTGGCAAGGTTGTAGTCCCTAGAGGGGCTACAATTGCTGTTAGGCATTATACCACCTGGATTCTCTGGACATAACCAATCTGGTCCATTTGGCAGTTTCTACCCTCCATGAAACTCAGCACCTACTCCAGAGACTGAAATATTCAAGCATGAATCCCAGAGCTTTTTGTGGCAAACCAGTTTCTAGTCTGCTCTTGGTGCAACTGATGGGATTAACCCAGGAAGGCTTGGAAAACAGCAGCACAGCAACACACTTACTCTTGTGTCCTTCCACTTCTGGAATGTCTGACTTTGATATGCAGAGACATCCATCAGGCAGAACTGGCACTACGTTGCCCTTGCTAGAGCTGTGTTTGGCTTGTTTTCATGGCATCCTTTTGGCAGGATTCCTTTGGCCCATCTAAGTGGAAATTTGGAGAGGAGACACTTAAAATGTGTCTGCTTGCAGGAAAAATCCTTTAAAAAAAAATAAATTGTATATCTATTGCCTTTAAAAATCAGAACGAAACCCTTGGTTCTATGAAAATGATGGCTAAACTCTTACTGATATTACCAAAGGGCAAATTTCCCCCCTAGTAAATGTTTGTTGCATTTTTTTTTCAGATGTTTCAACTCCAACCTTGCCAACTACATTCCCTGCACCTGTTGCAACATTACCCGGGTAAGAGAGCAGGGCTTGCCACACTGGGTTTGACAGAGACTTCCCTCAGTGTCCTGGTTGTGAACCATCATTCAGTAACACAGTATCTATTGCTAATGGCAAATGAAGTCATCTCACGTGAATTGCATCTTACACCACAATATTTTTGTCAGGTCAGAGTTTGCTGCTGGAAATGCTAATGGGAAGCACAGCCATTGTCTGGTTTTGTCTCTAGGCAGATTGGCAGGCAACATAAAACTGAGCAGGGGACTGTCTCACCTATCCCTACTTGCTACAACTCTTCTTTTCTCCTTTTAAAAACCTTCTCCCACTGGCAGGCTCCTTGCCAGCATTCCCTCCTGAAGTCCATCCTACCGTCCCTGTGTCTGTGTTTGGGGAGAGTGGAGCGATGAAAACGTTTGGCAGCACTTGTGCCACAGCCTCTCAAGAGTCCTATAAGAAAGCAATCGGCCATGTCTGGAGCTCCAAGCCAGAGAAGCAGCCAGGTGTTATGCACATCTGGCACTTGCAGCTGCTGGAACAGCAGCAGGGAGAACAGGGGTTTCCAGATGTGCACCTCAAAGTCAATCACAATGATTTCCCTAAATGTGTAAAATCAGTCTTCTGCCTTTTTCTAGAGCACCACAGTTTAGATACCATCAAGCTGACTGTCCAGTCCATCTCTTGTTCAAAGACTGACTGGTGTCCCACATCACCACTTCTTTTGTATGAGGATATGAATTGCCAGTGAGATTCAGGAAAGGGTGTGCTGAGTAGGTTGAGGGGGTTCTCCTGCCCTCTACTCTGTCCTGGTGAGGCTGAATCTTGATATTGTGTCCAGTTCTGGGCTACTCAGTTCAAGAAGGACCTCAGGGAACTGATTGAGAGAGTCCAGCACAGAGGCACAAAGATGCTGAAGGCAGAGGAACATCTCCCTGCTGAGGAGAGGCCAAGAAAGCTGGAGCTCTTTAGCTTGGAGCAGAGGAGCCTGAGGGGTGACCTCATTCATGTTTATAAAGATGTGAAGGGCAGGGCCAGGAGGCCAGAGCCAGGCCCTGCTTAGGGATGTCCAATGACAGGATAAGGGGCAATGGGTGCAAGCTGGAGCAGAGGAGGCCCCATGGGAACATAAAAGAAAACTTTTTCCCTGTGAGGGTGGCAGAGCCCTGGAGCAGGCTGCCCAGAGAGGTTGTGGAGTCTCCTTCTCTGGAGACATTCCAAACCTGCCTGGATGTGTTCCTGTGCGACCTGCCCTGGGCGCTCCTGCTCTGGCAGGGGGGTTGGCCTGGATGATCTGTAGAGGTTCCTTCCAATCATCCAGTGATCCCAGAAAGCAAACTGAAGCTTCTGATACCAAGTATAATTCAAACCACCTACTCAACCTCTACCAAGCCTATCAAATAACCTCTTTTTTGCATGGATTTGGATATCATAGAAAATACTTTCCCAATGTACACTGGCAGAAAGTTTTAACAGAAGGGGATAACTCAATGTTTTGAATTGACAAATACTTTTTTGATTGGAGTTGTCATTATTAAAAGGAAAATGGGTAAAGAAAACAATATTTTCAATTTTTTTTTTTTTTTTTTTTGTGATCATAGAGTCTCTCTCCATGCTGGTAATTGGACTCCATAAAGTTAAAGACTTAATCCAATAACTAAATGAATCCTTGTATACTTAACAGACAAGATGTATTCTTCACTTATTAAATGTACTATTAAAAAACACATAAATTTTTAATTCTTATTACATTTAATTGGTCAGGTCAATATCAGTTGCAGTAGAAGAGCATTTCTATTCCAATTTAAAGTTTTATCTCCTATATTAGTTTTCATTAAGATGTTAAATGAAAAGAAACCATTATTGAAGAATAAAAGAGAGTCAGCAAAGCAAGCAGGCAGTGTCTGTATTTTTATGTGCACTTCAGGGAGACTATTCCCACAAACTCAGTTGTTGCAGCAATTACCGGGGAGAAGGAAAAAAAGGGATCTGGAAAATTCCACACAACACTTAATATATATCTGCTGGATCTAATACCTGATTTAATAGGAAAGACTGAAAAAAAAGATAACATTAACGACAAGACAAAATCCATTCTCACCTTCCAGACAGAATAATTGGTGCTTAAAGGAAAGGGAAAATAAATATCTGACATGAAGAAGGTTATAGAATATGACAGCTTTAATCTGTTATTTTATTTCTTCTAGAAACGTTTCATTTACACTTGCAAATAAAAATATTAATGGTTTTGCTCAGAGACTGGGGCCAGAGGAAAGTTAATGTGCAGCAACACAGAGTCTTGGACTGCGGCCGGAACAGAAACAAGGCAATAACAACTTGAAACCCTGCCAGCCAGACATGATACTGCATTCCAAGATGAAGAAACCATGTGCACATCATTAAATATGCATATTAGATAGTTAAATGAAGGCTGGGAATAAGACCTAGAGCTAGACAAGACCTGCGAAGCCGGGGCTCAGGCAGATGGCACCGCACTGATTGTACTTTGGCAATATGTCAAGCTGTAGTAAAAATGAAATGGAATTAAAGAAAGCTCAGCACGCTGCCCAGGTATCATCACTACAGTGACACCTGCCCAGACGTGCCTAAGGACACCCTGTCCAAAGAGCAAACAGTATGGCACTGAGGTTGGGATGTTCATTCTCGGGTGCTGGTAGCTAGGGCATGTGCGGCAGACGGTGTGCAGGGGGCAGAGGAGAGAATACACAGACTCAATTTCCAGCCCAGATAAATTGCTCAGATGAATACTGGGAGCTGCACTCCAGCCATCACCACTTCTTGAGTGGGGTAGGGTCATAAGCTTCCCAAAAGACCTCATCTATCTCTTCCTTCTTTGTGTGCCAGGAGTATGGAGCCAGGCTCTTCTCAGTGATGCCTGATGACAGGACAGGGGGCAATGGGTGGAAGCTGAGGCATAGGAAGTTCCATGGAAACATGAGGAGGATTTTTTTCCTTGTGAGGGTGACAGAACACTGGAACAGGTTGCCCAGGAGGGTTGTGGAGTCTCCCTCTCTGCAGATATTCAAAACCTGCCTGGACACATTCCTCTGCGATCTGGTCTAGGTGACCTTGCTCTGGCAGGGGAGTTGGACTGGATGAGCTTTCGAGGTCCCTTCCAGCCCCTGACATTCTGTGATTCTGTGGTCCAAAATCATCCAAACTACTATATTCTAAGCATGGTGCAAAGAAAACTTGCTCAATGTTGCAGGATTTAAGGGCTGAAATCATAGCATGACAAAATGGCCTAAGTTGGAAGAAACTTCAGAGATCATCTACTCCAACTTCCCCGCCATGGGCAGGGATGTCTCTCAACCAGACTTAGCTGCTGAGGGCACCATCCAGCCTGGCCTTGAACACCCCCAGGGAGGAGACATCCACAGCCTCCTTGGGCAACCTATTACACAGTTTCACTCCCCTTGTACTGAGGAACTTCTTCCTAAGATCCAGTCAAACCCTGCTCCCTCTCAGCTTCAAACCATTCCCCGTGTCCTGTCTCTAGGCACCCTCATGAAAAGTCCCTCTGCAGCCTTCCTGTAGGCTTCCCCCAGGTATTGGAAGGTAGATCTAGGGTCACCCCAGAGTCTTCTCTTCTCCAGGCTGAACATCCCCAGCTCCCACAGCCTATCCTCATAGCAGAGGTGCTCCAGCCCTTGGATCATCTCTGTGGCCTTTCCTGCAACAGCTCTAATATTGAAATCATTTTTGAATCACTTTGAAGTTTCAATTACCTGTTTTTTTGGTTTTTTTATAATATTGGATGTTAAGGGTATTCCAACTTGCTTTACACATTAAACAGGCAAAGGCATTTAAAGCTGGCAATGTCTGACCCCCCTTGTCTTAGATGTGCACAGAAATGAATACAGTACTGCTGCTGCTGCACTCCTAAATGCCTATATGGTAAATACATAGCAGCCCTAGGAATATTTCCCTCCAGTAGCAAAGAATTGCTTTAAAAGCTAGTGCTCCTTTTGTTCTCATTTAGAGCCAGTGGGAACAGCTACTCTGAAGCTGTCTTGTCTCTAATGACAACCCAAAGACTGATCTTAAACATCTTGTGTTAATTGTGCATCTATTTCTGTGCAAAACAAAGCTTGCTTGCATAACTACCACTGTGGAAAAAAAAGAAACAAAACACAACAAAAAAAAGAATTGAATGTAGAATGGAAGAGTCTTTAGAGCTGCCTCAGATAGGGAATGCTGCTGCAAATTAAGGAAAAAAGAAAAGAAAGTATCTTGCATCCCCCGTGTCAGTTCCAGACAGCAGCACGTGGGAACGCTGAGTTTGGCAGATGGCAATGGCAGTGGATTATGTCTGATGGGGAAGGAAAACACAGCATTTCCAGGGGAAAATAGAGGGACAGGAAAACGAAGGAGTCAGATGTGAGACATACAAAAGCAGGGAAAAGTTGAGGGTGGAGAGAGAGGGAAAAGTGAAAGGTGATGGGAACACGAGATTAGGACAGATACATGGGTTAGGTGAAATGATAATTATAACATTATTATTTAAAAACATATTTTTTAAAAATTAAAAATAGTCTTTAAATATAACATTTACAAAAGACAAAATTTATAAAATAGGAAAGTTATCACAATATAACATATTATTTATTAAAATACAAAAAATATTAACCTACATATGATGTTAAATATAGTTAAAAATATAAGAGCCATAAATTTGCTGAAGGAACATCACCCAGCTGGGGCTGTTTAGCTTGAGCAGAGGAGCCTGAGGGGTGCCCTCATTCATGTTTATAAAGATGTGCAGGGCAGTGTTGGGAGGACAGAGCCAGGCTCTGCTCAGTGATGTCCAATGACAGAGCAAGGGGCAATGGGTGCAGGCTGGAGCAGAGGAGGTTCCATGGGAACAGGAAGGAAAACTTTTTCACTGTGAGGGTGGCAGAGCCCTGGAGCAGGCTGCCCAGAGAGGTTGTGGAGTCTCCTTCTCTGGAGACTTTCAAAACCTACCTGGATGTGTTCCTGTGTTACCTGCCCTGGATGCTCCTGCTCTGGCAGGAAGGTTGGACTGGATGATCTTTCAAGTCCCTTTCCAATCCCTAACATTCTGTGATTCTGTGATGCTTCTTTCCAAAAAGATCTTTTTTCAGGCAAGTATTTTTTACAGTTCATGACAGTGGAGTATTGGCAAGTTTGACATAAGGATCTTCAAGATCAGCTTCCATCAAGAATGCCACCACAGATTTGCACTGAGTGCCATCTTATGGTATCCTCAACTGTCTCTGAACTCTGTGTGTGGACACAAAGAAGTGAGTTTTGATGCCATCCCAGAGAGCAGCGTTGTGCTGTGGAAGGTTCTGGGTAGTGTCTGTGTGTCTCTCACTGGGTCAGTTTTGGATTCAAAACCATTCTCAGATCGTAAAGCACTGAAGGTGAGAAGAAGGCAGAAGAAGGTCATCTCTCTCATGACTGCTGTCATTATGGGCAGATAAAGCAATTTACAGATGGGATGGATCCCAGATCTGTTGCTGTTTTTCCCTGCCGAAAGGTCCCAAATATCTGATTTGACTTGGAAAAAAATATGTCATGGGCAGGACTCCTACTCTAGGCTCTGGCAGGGGGGTTGAACTCAGTCTTTCAAGATCCCTTCCAACATAGATAAGACAGAGAGTCTCTCTGGGAGCTGGTGTGCCTGCTGGTCTTCTGTGTAACCCAACTAATCATTCTGCTTCTAACCTCCCTTGCCAATCCTCCAACCTCACCTTGCACGTAAGGCAAACCCTGGGGTAAGGCAGACAGGTGGGAAGGAGGTGGAAGGGTGGTTGGGAGCCCCCACTGGGGACTCTGATTTCTGGGAGGGTTATTGTGTTTCTGTATTACCTTTAACTTGTGTATTTCTGTAAATATTCCTGTATATTGTGTATATCTCTGCTTGTATATTGTGCTAAGCTGTAAATAGAGCTTCAGTCCTTAACTTCCAGCCAGCTGAGTCTAGTCTGGCTGATTTCATTGTGTGTGGGGAGGGCAGGTAACTCCCAAACCATCACAGTGAAGCACACACACAGACACACACACACTTGCACACGTAATCTACAAACTCTTTGTGGTAGTTTAAGGCTTATTGGAAAATTCCAATAAGAGAAATCAGGACTTTCCTGAGGAAAGTTCAGTGCAGAATGGAAACAAAAGATAGCATTGGGTATAAAAGAATAATGATAAAGTCTATATCATTCATTGGTTTACTAAGAGGGATAAAACAACAATGTATAAACAATCTCTCACTCTTTGTTCACTNGATCAGATCTCCTCTCAGTCTTCCCTTCTCCAGACTAAACAGCCTCAGGGCTCTCAGTCTCTCTCCATAGGGGAGATGCCTAAGTCCCCCAGTCATCCTCATGGCTCTCTGCTGGACCCTCTCCAGCAGGTCCCTGTCTCTCTTGAACTGGGGAGTCCAAAACTGGACACACTATTCCAGTTGTAGTCTCAGCAGGGCAGAGTAGAGGGGGAGAAGAATCTCCCTAGTCCTGCTGGCCACAGTTTTCCTGCTGCACCCCAGGATGCCATTGGCTCTCTTGGCCCCAAGGGCACATTGCTGGCCCATGCAGAACTTGCTGCCCACCAGCACTCCAAGGTATTAATCCACAGAGCTGCTTTCCAGGAGGGCAGCCCTCAGCCTATACTGATGCCTGTTGTTATTCCTCCTCGGGTGCAGGACTCTGCACTTGTCCTTATTGAACTTGATGAATTTTGGCTTCACCCAGCTCTCAGCCCGTCCAGATCTTGTTGGATGGCAGCATAGCCTGATGGGCTATACAAGACCTAAAGCTTACTGCAAAGGATGCCTAATCTGTATAAACTAAATAGGGGCAGGGATGATGTAGTGCCTCAATCCTTGATTCTGCTCTGCATCTCCCCCACTGCAAAGTACTCCAGAGTGATCCAGCTCTCAGTTCACTTCCTGTGCTGGTATTAAAAGTTGAATTATGGAGGGTGTAGATGACAATTTATGAGAAAACAAATCCTATCACTGGATGCTAATCCAGAGTCTTTGTCTGGCAAAATGAATTTCAAGTGTGGAGTACTGAGAAGGTACCATCTAAAATATGCCAGTAGGCATTTTACTGCTTGAAACTTAATGGAGTCTCTCTTTTTTTTTTTTTCTCTTCTCCCATTTATATAAGTTTTTCAAGGATTTATTCTCTCAATCACCAATCAAAAGAAGTCATAAAGGTAAAGGCAGTGGACCATGAAGGATTAGAGCTGTCTGCCAAGAAAGATGCACAGCTGGCAGGCCCTATCCATTCAAGAATCCCATTTGATACCACATCCCTGGCCCAGATGATGGCTGACAAACTCAGTTTTTTGTCATGAACTATTTTGATTATTTACTTTTGAAAAGAACAAGAAATGTTAACTATCCCATATACAACCCACCCCCAGAAAAAACCCATGCAGTCCAGATCTTAGTTAAGACTAAACCACATTCCAAAGTGCCATGTTTAAGCATTTTTTGAACACCTCCAGGGACAATGACTCCACCACCACCTCCCTGGGCAGGCTGTTCCAATCCCTAACCACTCCTGCAGGAAAGAAATTTTTCCTAATCTTCAACCTAAACCTCCCTTGACACAATTTGAGGCCATTTCCTCTTGTTCTAACACCTGATACTGGGAAGAGAAGACTGACTCCCCCCTCACTACATCTTCCTTTCAGGAGATCCTTGGTTCTTCCCTAGCTGTGCAAGGCATAGAGCTGTGATGAATGTGATGCCAACCTCATTTCATATATCCTTTAGACAGGTAGCAAAAGAAACTTTCCCTGAAGGTTTTACTCATCAACTAAGAGGGAGGGTGGGTCTCATAAATGTAGCAGAGGACAGAGACTAGAGAGACTTGGTTGTTGCTTCATTTCCCTATACCTAGAATCATAGAATGGTTTGGGTTGGAAGAGATCTCCAAAGGTCATATAGTCCAACTCCTCTGCAGTCAGCAGCAACATTCTTCATTAGATTAGGTTTTCCAGAGCCCTGTTGAGCCTGACCTTGAGTATCTCCAAGGATATGGCCTCAAATATTTCCCTGGGCAACCTGTGCCAGTGTTCCGCCACCCTCATGGTGCAGAACTTGTTTCTAACATCCAATTTAAATCTTCTCTCATTTCAAACCATTGCTCCTCATCCTATCACTGCAGGCCTTTGGAAACAGCCCCTCTGTAGCCTTTTTGTAGACCTCTTCAGGTACTACAGGGAGGCCTCTATTTGCTCAGCTCATAAAGTCATCAGGTCACCCCTATCTGCATAGTATGTTTTACATACACAGAATAGTCAGCTTTTTTGGTGTTACTTCAGTTAGAAACATCGTTTTCATTAGTAAAAGATGCTGTCCTATGTAACATGAGAAGATAATAAATATCTGTAAACCCAATTTTTTTCCTTTTAACCCTAAAGTCCATTCACAGAAACATTTCTCATAATATCTTGCCAGTGTAATGATGGGCATTGTTATGTTGAAAGGATTCACTCCATATTTATGTCTCTTTTTTTGCCCCAGAAAAGATCTTTAAAGAGCTGTTTTGTCAAATTTTGTTAGAGGAAAAAGAGTGCTTTAGTAACTATTTCACAGTATCACAGTATAAGCAAGGTTGGACGAGACCTCAAAGATCATCAAGTCCAACCCATTCATCACATTAAGGAAGATTCTAAAATTATGTAATTAAGATAATGGATTTTTTTTTCTTTTCCTGAAAAGAAATAGAAGGAAACTAACACGATTTATATATATATA
>WBNM01038329.1:0-26726 GCA_013399055.1 Ramphastos sulfuratus | reverse complement strand
TCTGGACACCTTCAAGCACCTTTACACCCCACATGGCTTGCAGAAGCAGGAAAGAAGGTTGGAATTGCCTCAAAGCACTGCCACATCAGATTTCCTTAGGAGGAAGTTCTTCGCAGTGAGGGTGGTGAGACACTAGCACAGGTTGCTCAGGGAGGTTGTGGCTGCTCCCTCCCTGGAGGGGTTCAAGGCCAGGTTGGACAAGGCCTTGAGTGCCCTTTACTAGTGGGAGGTGTCCCTGCCTATGGCAGGGGGTTGGAACTAGATGATCCTTGAGGGCCCTTCCAACCTTACCATTCTATGATTCTATGATTTGAAACACACAGAGAGCCTCTCTTCCTCCTCTGAAAGCCAAGTGTGATGTTTAACTTCAAAAAAAAAAAAAACCCTAAACAAACAAAAACAACAAACCAAGCAAACAAATTAAAAAAAGAAAGAATTAAAAGAAAGAAAGAATCAGAGTCAGTGCCAGTGTCTGAATGCAGCAGGGAGCTCTGTAGGTGCTACACAACCCACGCAACTGCCAGCAACATGGGACCACGTTCTCCTCAAATGAGCTTTCTCTTGTTTGACTCAGCAATGAAAAAGATGAAAGATTCCCTAAATGGTGAACAGGATTCAGCAAGGGGCTTTGCTTTTAGCTTGCTGACTGGAGAATAAAACATTTTTTAAAAAGACAGTTTAATATTAAAGAGGAATTTTCAAACCCATACAAGCTAACATGAATGCAAATGAATGAAGCCTCAGCGTTCTGTGCTGTTCAGCAAGAATAAAACAGCTTTTTTTTTTTTTTTCCCCCCCACAACAGCTTGCATTTGCTTGGGAGATAGCACAGATCTGTCCCAGAGAGCAGGGGACTATCAAGGAAACAAATCTCTTCATGGGAGAGAAAAAAAAAATAAATAAGTTTGTTGAATTCAAATTGTGCTTCCCCTGCTTCAGCGTCTCACACACCTCATTTTCACACCTTGGTTTCAAAACCCTGCCTCTGAGTGCTAAAAAGGCTGGGGGAGAGCACCAACAGTGTGGTCAGCAAGTCCAGGGAGCTTATCCTCCCTCTCTTCTTTGTCCTGCTGAGGATACATCTGCAGTACTGGGTCTAGTTCTGGGCTCCCCACTCCAATAGAGATATAAAGAACTATACTAGAGAGTCCAGTGCAGGTTCCAAAGATGCTGAGGGGCCTTGAGAATCTCTGTGAGGAGGAAAGGCTGAGAGCCCTGGGGCTGTTGAGCCTGGAGAACAGCACCCTCCCAGGGCATCTTCTCGATGCTTAGCAAGAGATAAAGGACCTGTGAGGGGCAATGGAATGGGGTCAGACTCTTGTCAGTGGTGCCCACTGACAGGACACTGAACATGAGGCAGCAGTGTGCCCAGGTGGCCAAGAAGGCCAATGGCATCCTGGCCTGTGTAAGGAGCAGTGTGGCCAGCAGGAGCAGGGAGGTGGTTCTGCCCCTGTGCTCAGCACTGCTCAGGCCACACCTTGACTGCTGTGTCCAGTTCTGGGCCCCTCAATTCAAGAGAGATGTTGAGGTGCTGGAAGGTGCCCAGAGAAGGGCAGCAAGGCTGGGAAGGGGCCTGGAGCACAGCCCTGTGAGGAGAGGCTGAGGGAGCTGGGGGTGTGCAGCCTGCACAAGAGGAGGCTCAGGGCAGACCTCATTGCTCTCTGCAGCTACCTGAAGGGAGGTTGTAGCCAGCTGGGGTTGGGCTCTGCTGCCAGGCACCCAGGGACAGAACAAGAGGACACAGCCTCAAGCTGTGCCAGGGCAGGTTCAGGCTGGATGTTAGACAGAAGTTCTTCCCAGCAAGAGTGACTGGCATTGGAATGGGCTGCCCAGGGAGGTGGTGGAGTGCCCATCCCTGGAGGTGTTTAAGAGGAGGCTGGAAGAGGCACTTAGTGCCATGGGTTAGTTAATGAGAAGGTGTTAGGTGAAAAGTTGGACTCAATGATCTTAGAAGTCCTTTCCAACCTGGTTCATTCTGTGATTCTGTGACAAGGGGCAATGGGCACAAACTGGAACCCAGGAGGTTCTCTCTGAAGATGAGGAAGAAACTTGTTTGATGTAAAGGTGCTGCAGCCCTGCAGCAGGCTGCCCAGAGAGGTTGTGGAGTCTCCCTCTCTGGAAAGATTCCAAAGCCACAGGGACATTGTGATCCTGGACAAGCTGCTGTGGGTGATCTTGCTTTAGCAGGGGGGCTGGACTGGATCACCCCCAGAGATTCCTTTTCAGTCTCCACCATGCTGGAATTCTGGAATTCTCTGTGAATATGTTCCATCACATAAAACCAGAAACCTTTTCACAGCAGATTTTATGCATTCCAGGCACTATCAAATCCTGTGCAACTCCCTTTAGCATCAGTAAGAGAAGAGTAACATGGTTAAAACCCAACCAAACAAGCAACCCAGCAGCAGTGCCAAGACAATGTCACAGTTTGCTGTTAGCTCCTCTGCTGTTCTTTATGGGTACTGACTTGTTTGAAGCAACTGTCTGAATGAAATAATAAACCTTCTGTTTGTCTGAGCAAGGGCTTGTCAGGTTTTTGTGACTAAGCCCAATCCTCTGTCTCCCTGCACAAGTGGAGCTCTCCTCATGTTCCATAAAGAGAGAAAGTGCAACCTGCTCTAGGTGAACCTGCTCTGACAGGGGGGGTTGGACTAGATGATCTCCAAAGGTTTCTTCCAACCCCTGAGAGAAGCACTTCATGAGGAGGGCAGCAGCATCACACATCACACAACCCACCAGTACCAGTGACCACCAAGGAGCTTCCCACTGCCCACAGGCAGCAGGTTCAAGAGCTCAGAGTGCAACCTGACCATCACCAACCATCGAATCTTCTGAGCTGAAAGACACACTCAAGATCAAGTCCAACCATTAAGCCAGCACTGCCAGCTCACCCCTGAACCATGTCCCTCAGCAGCACATTTATGCTCCTTTGGGCATGAGGATTCCAGCACTGCCCTGGGCATCCTGCTCAAGGCCTTGCCAACCATTTCAGTGAATAAATTGTTCCTCGTGTCCAACCTAAACCCCCACTGGTCCAATGTTGAGTCCATTCTCTCTTGTCCTCTCACTTGTTCCTTGGCAGAATAAACCAAACCCTGCCTGGCTCCAATCTCCTTTCACAGAATCAACCTGGTTGCAAAAGACCTCTAGGACCATCAAGTCCAACCCACCACCTAACCCTTCTAATTAACTAACCCATGGCACTAAGTGCCTCATCCAGCCTCAGGGATGGGGACTCCACCACCTCCCTGGGCAGCCCATTCAGGGAGCTGTAGAGAGAACCAGAAGGAACCTCCACAGAGAGAGCATCCACAACCTTCCTGTGCTACTTCAGTGTCCAAAGAAACTTTGCCAGTACCTCATTCTCCTAAACAAAGGGGAAGAAAAAAGATAACAAATCCTGGCAGCAAAAGCTGTTTTGGGATCTGTCACTGTCACTTTGGAATGGGAACCTGGGACTGAGCCCAGATATCCCTTATCCTATCTCTTGTCCAACACCTTGAGTAGTGTGGGTAGGATCATAGAATGGTTTAGGTTGGAAGGGACCTCAAAGCTCAGCCAGCTCATCCAGGGACAGCTCCCACTAGTACAGGTCACCTTCATCCAACCTGGCCTTGAACATCTCCAGGGAGGTTGTGGAGCACAGAATGTGAGCAAAGATCACCTTCTGTGCTTCTGTGCTCCACAACCTCTCTGGGCAACCTGTGCCAGTGTCTCACCACCCTCACTGCAAAGAATTTCTTCCTAACATCCAGTTTCAATCTCCCCTCTGCCAGTTTAAACCTATCTGGTTTCATCCTATCACTACAAGGCTGTGTAAGAAGCCCCTGCACAGCTTTCCTGTAGATCCCTTTCAGGTACTGGATGTGTTATCACTCAAGTGCAGGCTGAACTTGAAGTTCAAAAGCTTAGGGAACCTCTTAGCAGCACTGATGGATTTTGGCTGGGAAAACTGGGATCCATGTCCCTCTCTAGATGCCTTACCCAGATTTCCCACAGCAGAAGCAGCTCTGTAAGCAACTTAATGACTAATTGCACTCTGTTAATAAACCTGGAGATGTCATCAAACGTTGAAAGGGGATTGGGAAATCATATAAACAATACCTGAGCACCAAGGTAGGTGTTTAATTATTGTCACCATTAATTTTTATGGATTAGTTGATCCTTCATTGATGCCTGCTGTAATGAAGAAGGGAAATGCTTGTAGCTACCCCCACTCTGAAGGCACATCACATAGCAAACAGCACATCAATACCAAGTCTTCATTTGGCTTCCCAAGGAAATGAGCTCTATGGGGAGGTGACTTCTGCTCATCTATCAATCCAGGTTCCAATTAATATTGAAAGTGTTGGGCCAGCTTGAAGCACACAGTAGAGGAGCCTCAAAGGCTCTTAGATGCCAGGTCTCATGGAACAGTTCCAAGTGGGACTGTTGCCAACCCTAGGTCAGGCAAGTCATGGCATTGCCTAGCAAGGTTTTTACCTCCAAGGATGGCATTACCACAACTGCTCTGGATCCTCTCCCCAGTGGATAGAATCATAGAATGGTTTGGCTTGGAAGGGACCTCAAAGCTCAGCCAGCCCAACCCCCTGCCATAGGCAGAGACACCTCCCACTAGAACAGGTCACTCCAGGCCTCATCCAACCTGGTCCTGAACACCTCCAGGGAGGTTGCAGAGCACAGAAGCACAGAATGTGATCTTTGTTCACTCAAGGCCTCATCCAATCTGGTCTTGGACACCTCCAGGGAGGTTGTGGAGCACAGATGCACAGAATGTGATCTTTGATCACATTCTGTGCTTCTGTGCTCCACAACTTCCCTGGGCAACCTGTGCCAGTGTCTCACCACCCTCACTGGAAAGAACTTCTTTGTATTTCTATGTGTGCAAAAAGAGTTTGTCCAAAGCCATCATCACTCTGATCAGTGTGAAATCATACTCAAGAGCCAAGCAGTGCAAAGATAAAATGACCAGAGCAGCTTTCAGTCACACACTGACCTGCTGATCTAACCCATAACGACCTGTCTGTGACTCCAGATTCAGTTCACATTACACTCAGTGCACAAAACAGACCTGGTGCTAATGCTGGCATTGGTGTCACCAAAGATCTTGGCCCAAGAATCATTTAGATTCCTTGCAAAGGCATCTGGGGGGAAGAAAAACAACAATAAAAATATTCCTACAAAAAAATAAGAACAGAATTGTATTTTTAACTCTTTTTGCCACAGAATGCCAGTGTGGTGGAGATTGGAAGGACTCTATGGGGATCATCCAGCCCAGTCCCCCTGCTAAAGCAGTATCACCCACAGCAGCTTGCCCAGCATCACAGTGCCCAGGTGGCTTTGAAATCTCTCCAGAGAAGACTTCACAACCTCTCTGGGCAGCCTGCTGCAGGGCTCCAGCACCCTCACACCAAACAAGTTTCTCTTCATTTTCAGGTGGAACTTCCTGGGTTCCAGTTTCTGTCTTTTGCCCCTTGTCCTGTCACTGGGTACCACTGACAAGAGTCTGGCCCCATCCTGCTGCCTCTCACAGGTCCTTTAGCTGTTGCTGAGCATGGATCATCACCTCTCAGGCTGCTTTCCTCCAGGCTCAACAGCCTCGGGTCTTTCACCCTTTCCTTTTCACAGAGATTCTCTAGGCCCCTCAACATTTTTGTAGCCTCTGCTGGACTCCCTCCAGTAGTTTCCTTTCTCTCTGGAACAGGGGAGAGCTCAGAACAGGTTGCAGAGTACAGGATTGGCCTTCAATGAAAATAAAGACTTCCATACCCTGAGTCTTCTTTGGAAGCCAAAACCTTCTTGCATTGCAAGTCTGGGCACCTCCACTGCACATCCAGCAAAGCTTAGGAAAACAGGATATTTTTCTTCCTTTTACTGTTAAATCTTGGCAAAATTGGGTTGTGCAGCTCCAGCTCTTAAATATTCAGCAGATGGTTCTTCATTAACTAAACCCAAAATGGAAATGAACCATCATGGAATGACAAAGGAGTTGTTCCTCTGCCTGCACGATCAAAGTGCACTGCCCACACAAGGCACTGGTTCACCTCCATGGGCTTCATGTACACCTTGGGTCACACACTGGTGGAGACAGTTTGAGAGGGACAGGGATCTGCTGGAGACAGTCCAAGGGAGAGCTATGAGGATGATGAGGGGACTGGAGCACTGCCTGGTGAGGAGAGGCTGAGGGACCTGGGGCTGCTTAGTCTGGAGAGGAGAAGACTGAGAGGGGATTTAAGAAATGTTTCTAAATATCTGAGGGCTGAGGGTCAGGAGGGGAGGACAGGCTCTGCTCACTGCTGCCTGGGATAGGCCAAGGAGCAATGGATGGAAGCTGCAGCACAGGAGGTTCCAGCTCTACACAAGGGGCAACTTCTTTGCTGGAAGGGTCCCAGAGCACTAGCACAGAGAGGTTGTGGAGTCTGGGGAGGGACTATTGACAAGGTCTTGCAATGACAGGACAAGGGGCAACGGGTTTGAACTGGCAGAGAGGAGACTGAAACTGGATGTTAGGAAGAAGTTCTTTCCAGTGAGGGTGGTGAGGCACAGGAACAGGTTGCCCAGAGAGGTTGTGGCTGCTCCCTCCCTGGAGGTGTTCAAGGCCAGGTTGGATGAGGCCTTGAGTGACCTGTGCTAGTGGGAGGTGTCCCTGCCTATGGCAGGGGGTGGGATTGGATGAGCTTTAAGGTCACTTCCAACCTTACCATTCTATGATTCTATGATTCCTTCTCTGGAGCCTTTCCAGGCCTGTCTGGATGTGTTCCTGTGTGCCCTGAGCTAGATTGTCTGGTCCTGCCCTGGCAGGGGGCTTAGACTGGATGAGCTCTTTGGGTCCCTTCCAACCCCTGACATCCTGTGAGACTCAAGAGTGACACTGATGGAGACTCACCAGTGTCAGTCTGGGCTAAAGGGAAGTTACAAGTGATGTTCCCCAGTGCCTAGGGCTGGGTTCAGTTCTGTTTAACATCCTTCTGAATGATCTGGATGAGGAGATTGAGTACATCCTCAATGAGCTTGCAAAGGACACTAAATTGGGTGGGAGTGTTGATCTGCTTCAGGGTTGGAAGGCTCTGTGGAGGGATCTGGAGAGGCTGGATCAATGGGCTGAGGTCAGTGGTGTGAATCAAGGGCTAGGTCTTAGTTGTGGGTCACAATGAGCCCATGAATGCTCCAGGCTTGAGTCAGAGTGGCTAGAAACTGCCTGGTGGAAAAGGAGCTAGGGGTACTGGTTGACAGGAGATGAAGAGGAGCCAGTGTGTGTGCCCAGGTGATCAACCAGCATCCTGGCATGGATCAGCAGGACCAGGGCAGTGACCATGCCCCTCTATTCAGCACTGGTAAGGCCACATCTCATATACTGAGTTCAGTTTTTGGCCATTCATTCCAAGAAGGATATTGAGGTGCTGGAGCAGGTCCAGAGAAGAGCAACAAAGCTGGTGAAGGGTCTGGAAAACAGGTCTGGTGAGGAGCAGCTAAGGGAACTAGGGTTGTTCAGCCTTCAGAAGAGGAGGCTAAAGAGAGACCTTCTGACTCTCTGCAACTCCCTGACAGGAGACTGGAGTGAGGCAGGGATTGATCTTTTTCTCCCTAGTATCAGTTGATAGAATGAGAGGAAATGGCCTGTAAGTGTTCCAGGGAAGGTTTAGGTTGGATATTAGGAAGTTTCTTGACTGCAAGAGTGGTCAGACATTGGAACAGGCTGTCCAGGGAGGTGGTGGAGTCAGCATCCCTGGAGGGAGGTGCTTTAATGGCCATGGAGGTGGTGGGTTGATGGTTGCTCTCCATGATCTTAGAGGTCTTTTCCAATGCAAACTATTCTATGATTTTATAAGAAGACAGAGTCCAAAAAGAAACAAAACAAAACAACCCAAGAGTGGTCAGGCATTGGAACAGGCTGCCCAGGAAGGTGGTGGAGTCACCATCCCTGGAGGGAGGTGCTTTAATGGCCAAGGAGGTGGTGAGTTGATGGTTCCTCTCCATGATCTTAGAGATCCTTTCCAAGGCAAACTATTCTATAATTTTACAAGAAGACAGAGTCCAAAAAGAAACAAAACAACCCAACAAAACAACTCCCCCCAAAAAACCACCACCAACAAAACAAACACCAAACCACAAAAAAAACCTCAACTCTTTCGTGATGGACTTCAATGAAATTTGACCCAAAACCATTCAATGATAATCAATATATAATGGGCCCCAAATTTTTCCACTAAAAAAATAAGAGGGGAAAAAAAAAAAATTCAAGCCACTGATATTTTTTCCTCTTCAGAAGGAAAAGATTTCTCCTGACCATTTTATCTGCAAGCAGGCAGAAAAAGGAATTGTTTAGAATTACTGTGAGAGTCAGGCAATGTAATATCAGGCATTTTAAATTACTGAGTAATAAAAGATTTGCTCATCGTTGATTTACAATCAGAATAAATGCCAACTGGCATCAACAGGAAGAAAATAGAGCCTTGTAGACATAGTCAAGCCATCTAGAGAAACTCTCCCTCTACTTCCACAAGTGCACTTTTATCACATTTCAGCCAGCTCTCAGCTTACAGCAATAGGATTTCACAGCATCACAGTATGGCAGGGGTTGCAAAGGGACCCCTGACAAAGCAGCATCACCTAGAGAAGGTCACACAGGAACACAAAGAACCACAGAATGGGTTAGGTAGGAAGGGACTTCAAAGCTCAGCCAGTTCCAGCCTCCCTGTGCTATAGGACACCTCCCACTAGAACAGGTTGCTCAAGGCCTCGTCCAACCTGGTCTTGAACACCTCCAGGGAGGTTGTGGATCTTTGATCACATTCTGTGCTCCACAGCTTCCCTGGGCAACCTGTGCCAGTGTCTCACCACCCTCACTGCAAACAACTTCTTCCTAACATCCAGTTTCAAGCTCCCCTCTGCCAGTTTAAACCCATTCCTTCTCATCCTGTCATTACAAGACCTTGTCAATACTCCCTCCTCAGCCNCATTGATGAGATCCCCCCTCAGCCTGCTCTTCTCCAGACTAAAAGGGCCCCACTCCCTCAGTCTCTTCTCATAAGAGAGATGTGCCAGTCCCCTCAGCATCTTTGTAGTTGAACCATATCCAGCAAGTCCCTGTCCTTAAAGTGGGGAGCCTAGAACTGAACACAGGGTAGGGTGGAGGAGAAGGAGAACCTCCCTTGATCTGTTGGCACCCCAGGAGACCATTTGCCTTCTTGGTCACAAGGGCACATTACTGGAACAAAGGCTCAAAGGATGTCAGGAGTTGGAAGAGACCCAAAGAGATCATCCAGTCCAACCCCCTGCCAGAGCAGGACCAGACAATCCAGCTCAGGGCACACAGGAACACATCCAGACAGGCCTGGAAAAGGCTCCAGACAAGGAGACTCCACAACCTCTCTGGGCAGCCTGTGCCAGGGCTCTGGGACCCTTCCAGCAAAGAAGTTCCCCCTTGTGTTGAGCTGCAACCTCCTGTGCTGCAGCTTCCATCCATTGCTCCTTGTCCTATCCCAGGCAGCAGTGAGCAGAGCCTGTCCCCCCCTCCTGACCCCCAGCCCTCAGAGATTTAGAAACATTTATTAGATCCCCTCTCAGTCTCTCATGGTCATCCATCAGCACTCTCAGGTCCCATTTGGATTCTCAGCTTTGTCCCCTTCCTACCAACATTCTTTGGATGCTCACTGCTTGGTTTAGGTGATGAAAATGAACATCATCAAACTAAGGCATTTTGTTGGTATTCAGCTAAAACTGATAGATCAGAACCTTGCTCCTTGGCTTTCATAAAATCATAGAATCCCAAGCTGGTTTGGGTTTACATTTAAAGGTCATCTTGTCCACCCTCTTTGCAGTCAGCTGGGACACCTGCAACTAGAGAAAGCTGCTCAGATCCTCAACTCACCTAACCAGGAATGGTTCCAGGGATGAGGCATCTACCACCTCTCTGAGTAGCCTGGGACAGTGTCTCAGCACCCTCAGTCTCAAACATTTCTCTCTTCTCTCCAGTCTGAATCTCCCTCTTTCAGTTCAAACCATCACTCCTTGTCCTGCCCCAACAGGCCCTGTTCAGAAGTCTGTCCCCAGCTTTCTTGCAGCCCCCTTTTAAGAAAGGAAAGGCCACAAGGAGGTCCTTCGAGGATCTTGCTCTCACAGTAAAGTGCCTCATAGAATGGTAAGGTTGGAAGGGACCTCAAGGATCATCCAGTTCCAACCCCCTGCCATAGGCAGGGACACCTCCCACTAGCACAGGTCACTCAAGGCCTCGTCCAACCTGGCCTTGGAACACCTCCAGGGAGGGAGCAGCCACAACCTCCCTGGGCAACCTGTGCCAGTGCCTCATGACCTCAGAGAGAGCAAGACACAGATTTTCACAGCAGAGTTTCCTTCCTGAGCTGCACAAATGTGTGAACATGGTGTCAACCACCAGCCTGTTCTTACGCTACGATGTTCTCCCACTCCTGCCTCCCCTCCTTCCACTTCCCTGTGTGTATTGAGGCCAAGAAACAATTTACAACACAGCAGAAACCACAAACACAGATCCCTTCGGGTCTAGAATCATAAATATTAGGTGTTTATAGAGAAAACCCTCGAGAAGCCCAAATCCAGTGCTTCTGTTTACACTTATTGACAGCACAAATCCATATTTTCTGTTACAATAACCAAGCTTTTGTCCATTTGAGTGCATTTTCCTTCCTTCAGTCACTGATGTTTTGTGTTCTGTCACCTCTCAACCTTCACCTTGTCCAGTTCAAGAGGGACAGAGAAGTGCTGGAGAGAGTCCAGCACATAGCTACAAAGATGCTGAAGGGAATGGAAGAGCTCTGTTAGGAGGAGAGCCTGAGGGAGCTGGGGCTGTGCTGCTGGCAGAGGAGGAGACTGAGAGGTGACCTCAGCAATGGTTCTAAAGATGTGCAGGTGAGTGGCAGGAGGCTGGAGCCAGGCTCTGCTGGGTGATGCCCAGTGACAGCACAAGTGGCACTGGCTGGAACCTGAGGCATAGGAAGTTTCATGGCTAATGTGAGGAGGATTTTTTTTCCCTGTGAGGGTGCCAGAAGCCTGGCACAGGCTGCCCAAGGGAGTTGTGGAGTCTCCCTCTCTGGAGATATTCCAAACCCACCTGGATGTGTTCTTGTGTGATCTCGTCTAGGAGATGCTGCTCTGGCAGGGGGGTTGGACTGGCTGAGCTTTGGAGCTCCCTTCCAGCCCCTGGCATTCTGTGATTCACAACACTTGTGTGCAGCCTGCTCTCTGCCTGACCTGTTTTCCCAATGCCTCACCTTCCACAATTCATAGAACCACAGAACTGTTTCATTTCAAAAGAAACCTGTAAGATCCTCAAGGCCAGCCAGCAACCCAACACCACCACGGCCATTAAACCATGTCCTGAAGTGCCACATTCACACTTTCCTTGAACACCTCCAGGGACAGGGACTCCAACACCTCCCTGGGTGACCTATTTCTACGTCTGGAGTTTACCCAAGCACATGTCATGTTCCTTCTCAGCAGCACCTCAACCACCAAAACTGCTACCAAACATAAGATCTTGAAGGCTTCTCTTCACAGAATCACAGCACCATGCAGGCTGGCAAAGCCCCTCAGCAGCACCAAGCCCAACCTAGAACCCTGCTCTACAAGATTCACCTTAAACCACAGCCCCAGCATCACATCCAAACCACCCTGAAACACAGCCAGGCTGGGGGACTCCACCACCTCCCTGGGCAGCTCATTCCACTCCCTGAACACTCTCTCCACGAAAAACTTTTCCCTAATGTCCAATCTAAACCTCCCCAGCCTCAGCTTGAGGCCATTCCCCCTTCTTCTGTCTCCAGTTACCTGTGAGCAGAGCCCAGCAGCAGCCTCTCCACAATGTCCCTTCAGGTAGCTGTAGACAGCAATGAGCTCTGCCCTCAGCCTCCTCTTCCTCACACTAACCATCCCCAGCTCCCTCAGTCACTCAGCAGATTTACTCTCCAGGCCCTTCCCCAGCTTCGTTGTCCTCCTCTGGACCCTCTCCAGCACCTCCACATCTCTCTTGTATTGGGGTGCCCAAAACTGAACACAACACTCAAGGTGTGGCCTCATCAAAGAGGACAATCACCTCCCTGCTCCTTCATTTTTAATCCAAGCCAGGATGCCTTTGGTCAGCAGGTAGAGGGAGGTTCCTCTCCACCTCTAGTCTGCCTTCCTCTTTCCACAAGAGCTATTTATGAACCAGTTCTGCATCTCTGAATCCTCCTTTGCCTCACAGAAACACAAACCCCTAGAATCATGAAGGTTGGAAAAGATCTCTAATATCATCAAGTCCAACCTTCTACTCAAGACCTCCATGACCACTAAACCATGTCTCAGTGTGCTATATCAACTCAATTCTTTGAACACCTCCAGAGATGGAGAACCCAGCACTTCCCCACCAGCTGTTTACAGCCACTGAAATCTGCTGAACTTTTCCTCCTTAAAAGCAGAGCTCAAAAAAAAAAAATAAAAAAAGAAATCTGAGTGCTGAAAGTGCCAGCAAATGCATATTTTATAAGATGACACAACAATGAGCTACATCTTCACAGGCAAGATCAGCCCAGGAGGATCTTTGCCCATATCCTTTGGTGGAGACACCAAATGGTACAAAATCACTTAGAGCTTCACAACTCCAGACCATGATTTTCTCTGAGAAGAAGTTAAGCAAACTTTCAAGAGAGCAACTTTCTGCATTCATGGGAGAACTGCCATCTCCACCTACCATCTCAAACAGCTTTGACTACACTACAGTCTGAGCCAAAGGCAGAACTTCCCTTTCCATATCAACAGTCCTCACAGCCCTGCATGTCAAAGTACTCACAGAACCCAGGTTGGAAGGGACCTTAAGCTTAAGCTAGTCCAAATTTCCTTGGCAAAAGCACTGCCTAAACAAGATCATATAAGCATAAAATCATTTTGATTGGAGGAGATCTTTGAGATCATCCAGTCCAACCATGAACCCAGCACTGCCAGATCACCACTAAACCATGCCCCTCAGCACCACTTCTACACAGCTTTGAAACTTCTCCAGGGATGAGGACTCAACCATTGCCCCAGGCAGCCTGTTCCAAACCCTGACAATGCTTTTGGGGAAGAAATTATTCCTCCTTTCCAACCTGAACCTCCCCTGGGGCAACTTGAGGCCATTCCGTCCTATCATTTATTACTAGGCTGAAGAAACAGACTCTCAGCTGGCTCCAAGCTCCTTCAGGGCATTATTGAGAGCCAGAAGGTCTCCCCTCAGCCTCCTTTTCTCCAAGCTAAACAGACTCAGGTCTCTCAGTCTTTCACCTCAGAGATACTGAAGTCCCCTCAGCATCTTTGTACTCTCTCCCCCCTGGACTCTGCCCAGTAAAATCATTGAATCGTAGAAACACAGAACCACAGAATCAGTCAGGGTTGGAAAGGACCACAAGGATCAGCCAGTTCCAACCCCCTTGTCATGCCCAGGGACACCTCACACTAGATCAGGCTGTCCACAGCCTCATCCAGCCAGGTCTTAAACACCTCCAGGGATGAGGCCTCAACCACCTCCCTGGACAACCCCTGCCAGGCTCTCACCACCCTCATGCTGAACAACTTCTTCCTAACATCCAGGCTGAATCTCCCCACCTCCAGCTTTGCTCCATTCCCCCCAGTCCTCTTACTAACTGATACCCTAAAAAGTGCCTCCCCAGCCTTTTTGTAGCCCCCTTCAGATACCTGAAGGCCACAAGAAGGTCACCTGGGAGCCTCCTCTTCTCCAGACTGCACAGCCCCAACTCTTTCAGTCTGTCCTCACAGCAGAGGAGCTCCAGCCCTCTGAGCATCCTTGTGGCCCTTCTCTGGACATGCTCCAGCATCTCCACTTGTCCCAGGGGCGCCAGACCTGGATGCAGTACTCCAGGTGGGGTCTCACCAGAGCAGAGGGGGAGAATCACCTCCCTCCACCTGCTGCCCACATTTCTGCTGCAGCCCAGGCTCTGGTTGCTCTCTGGGCTGCAAGTGCACACTGCTGCCTCATGTTGAGCTTCTCCTCCACCAGCACCCTCAAGTCCCTCTCCTCAGGGCTGCTCTCCAGCCAGGCACTGCCCAGCCTGGATTGGTGCTTGGAATTGCCTCGACCCAGCTGCAGGACCTTGCACTTGGTCCTGTTGAATCTCATGAGGTTGGCTTGTGTCCACCTCTGCAGCCTGTCCAGGTCCCTCTGGATGCCCTCCCTGCCCTCCAGCCTGTCTGCTGCACCACACAGCTTGGTGTCATCAGCAAACCTGCTGAGGCTGCACTCAATGCCTCTGTCCATGGCACCAAACCAGTAGTTCCCTGTCTCTCTTCAACTAGGGAGCACAAAATATTTAGGTGAACATACTTCAGCTTGGACATTGTGACCCTGGACAGCCTGCTCTGTGTGACCCTGTTTTAGCAGGGGGAGGTTGGCCTGGGTGATCTCCAGAGGTCACTTCCAACCTCCCATTATGGTGTGATTCAGTGATTTAAACCCTTTAGAGAGCTAAAAGAAAGGTTTTTGAGTTGACTGCCTGCTCCACACTCATGTTATATGGATGGGGAACCTCACACTCCATGCTGCAATGTTCATTGCACACAGAAGATAATTATTAGTCCTTGGCCATATCACAGTTCATTAGGAACAGAAACCAAATGATCAGACTGTGTCCTCATTATTTAAGCATCCATAATACCACCATTACCCAGACACACACTGGGCAGGACTGAGCTTTGACCAGACTCAGCACAGCAGGTCAGAAGCTCTGTTGAACCTGGTCATGGACAGACAAGTTGTAAGTGAATGATGATGTGATGAGTGATGCTCACAACCACTCTGCTCAGTCAGGACACAGGCAAGAGCTGCAACTGTGAACAAGTGAAATCCTCTGCTCCAGCTGCTCAACAGTCTCCATGCTCAAGGAGGAACAGATTGCCAACATCAGTCATAGGCTCACAGAATGGTTTGGGTTGGAAGAGACCTTAAAGATCATCCAGTTCCAACCCCCCCCTGCCATGGACAAGGATACCTCCCTCTAGACCAGGTTGCTCAAAGCCTCATCCAGCCTGGCCTTGAATACCTCCAGGGAAGGGACATCCACAGCCTCCATGGGCAACCTGTTCAGTGTCTCACCACCCACACTGTAAAGAATTTTTCCCTAATCTAAAGTCTAACTCTCCTCTCCTCCAGCTTCAATCCATTCCCCCTTGTCCTATCACTACAAGCCCTTGTGAAAGGTCACTCTCCAGCAACCTTGCTGGGCAACCTGTTCCAGTGTCCCACCACCCTCCATGTAAAGAATTTCTTTCTCATCTCCAGTCTAAATTTCCCCTCTTCCAGCTTCAGCCAATTCCTTCTCATCCTATCACAACAAGCCCTTATAAAAAGTCCCACCCAGCAATCTGTATCTGCAAATAATTCCAAATAAACAAACTTGTGATGACCAAAAGCTGTTGACACACAATTAGCAATCAGAAACAAGAAGAGCAAAGCAGAACATCTCTCATTAGCATCAATAGGCTCTAGCTAAGGCTCCATGAATGAGCTGGTTATTACCAAGTTAACTGAAAGGGTTCTTCACCCAACTCCATTCATGCCTGTAGACAACATGCTGATAACCCTCTTTCAGAAATCATTAGAAGTAACAACAGGACCTCAAAAAAACTTCACCAGCTTCAGCAGTCCCTCCTCTTGCAGCACCACAGGGCAGACTGCAGCTCTCTGCCATGGAATCAGAGAATCACTTTGGCTGGAGAAGACAGGAGAAGACATCTAAGACCATGGACTGCAACCATTAACCTCACACTAAGTCAACCACATCTCTCAGTACCACATCTACATGGCACTGAAATCCCTCCAGGGATGGGGACTCCACCACTGGTCTTGGGCAGCCTGGTGCAGGCCTTCACAACCCTCCTGGGAAAGAAATGGACATTAGGGAGGAAGATGGGAAATCAGAATGAAGTTTGGACGTGAGAAGGAAGTTCTTTACAATGAGGGTGCTGACACAATGAAGCACATTGCTAGACAAGTGGTGGAGGTCCCATCCCTGGAGACATTCAAGGTCAGGCGTGATGGGGTCCTGTTAAAGATGTCCCTGCTCACTTCAGCAGGGTAGGACAAGATCATAGAATCATAGAATGGTAAGGTTGGAAGGGACCTCAAGGATCATCTAGTTCCAACCCCCTGCCATAGGCAGGGACACCTCCCACTAGAACAGGTTACTCAAGGCCTCATCTCAGGTTACTCAAGGCCTGGCCTTGAACACCTCCAGGGAGGGAGCAGCCACAACCTCCCTGGGCAACCTGTGCCAGTGTCTCACCACCCTCACTGCAAACAACTTCCTCCTAACATCCACTTTCAATCTCCCCTCTGCCACTTCAAACCCATTGCCCCTCATCCTGGCATTACAAGACCTTGTCGATAGTCCCTCCCCAGCCTTCCTGTAGCCCCCTTCAGATCCTGAAAGGCCACTCCAAGGTCTCCTGGAAGCCTTCTCTTCTCCAGGCTGCAGAGCCCCAACTCTCTCAGCCTGTCCTCACAGCAGAGTTGCTGCAGCCCTCTCAGCATCTTGGTGGCCTCCCCTGGTCCCGCTCCAACAGTTCCATGTCCTTCCTGTGCTGGGGGCTCCAGAACTGCACACAGGACTCCAGGGTCCACATGACCTTTAAGGGTTCTTTTCAACCCAATGCATTCTATGATTCTGTTAAATTTTTCCTGATGTCTGAGCTAGACCTCTCCAGGTGCATCTTGAGCCCATTTCCTTCCATCCTATTACTTCTTACAAGGGAGGTGCAACCAACCTCCACCTCACCTCCAACCTCCTCTCAGATAGTTCTTGAGACTGAGAAGGTCTCCCAAATGGACACTCAGCATTGAAGGTTTTGGAATATCAGTGCAATAATGGGAATGACCACAAAAGACAAGGATAACGACCTTCAAGTTGATGTTTGATTAGCAGATGGAATCAATTATACAACAGAACTGCCTTCGATAACAATTTGGTAACTCAGAAGAACCACTGCTGGAGCAAGTCCAGAGGAGGGCCACAAGGATGATCCAAGGGCTGGAGCACCTCTGCTATGATGGAGCTGGAGGCTATGAGAGGGCCATGAGGCTGAGTGAGCTGGGATTGCTCATCCCAGAGAAAAGAAGACTCCACAGGGACCTTACAGCTACCTTCCAATAGTTGAAAGGGCCCTACAAGAAAGCTGGGGAGGGACTTTTCATATTCATATGCTTTTCTGATTCTTTTGTCTAGAATCAGAACAAGGGTGAATGGCTTTAGGCCCAGAGTGGTTGTGGATGCCCCCTCTCTGAAGCTGTTCAACACCAGGTTGAATGAGGCCTTGAACAACCAAGTCTGCTTGAGAGGTGTCCCTGCCTATGGCAAATGATCTCTAAGGGCACAGGCTCACAAGATGTCAGAGGTTAGAAGGGAGCCAAAGAGCTCATCCAGTCCAATCCCTCTGCCAGAGCAGGACCAGACAATCTAGTTCAGGGCACACAGGAACAGATAGGCCTTGAAAGGTTCCACAGAAGGAGATTCCACAATCTCTCTGGGCAGCCTGTGCCAGGGCTCTGGGACCCTTCCAGCAAAGAAGTTGCCCCTTGTGTTGAGCTGCAACCTCCTGTGCTGCAGCTTCCATCCATTGCTCCTTGTGCTATCCCAGGCAGCAGTGAGCAGAGCCTGTCCCCCCCTCCTGACCCCCAGCCCTCAGAGATTTAGAAACATTTATTAGATTCCCTCTCAGTCTCTCATGGTCATCCATCAGCACTCCCAGGTCCCATTTGGATTCTCAGCTTTCTTCCCTTCCTACCAACATTCTTTGGATGCTCACTGCTTGGCTTAGATGCTGAAGATGAACATCATCAAACTAAGGCATTTTGTTGGTATTCAGCTAAAACTGATAGATCAGAACCTTGCTCCTTGGCTTTCATAAAATCATAGAATCCCAGACTGGGTTGAGTGGAAAGGAACCTTTCAAGGTCAGCTTGTCCAACCTTTTTGCAGTCAGCAGGGACACCTGCAACTAGAGCTCAGAGCCTCAACTCACCTAACCAGCAATTCAGATATTTAGAAACATTTCTTAAATCCCCTCTCAGTTTTCTCCAGACTAAGCAGCCCCAGGTCCCTCAGCCTCTCCTCACCAGGCAGTGCTCCAGTCCCCTCATCATCCTCATAATCCTCCCTTGGACTCCATCCAGCAGATCTCTGTCCCTATTAACCTAGGGAGCCCAAAACTGAAGACAGTACTCAAGATGAGGTCTCAGCAGGGCAGAGTAGAGGGGTAGGAGAACCTGCCTTGATCTGTTGGACACACTCTTCTTAATGCCCTCCAGGATCCCATTGGCCCTCTTGGCCACAAGGGAACATTGCTGTGCCATGGATGTTCTCCACCAACACTCCCAGGTCCCTCTCCACAGGGCTGCTCTCCAGCAGACCACCTCTCAAACTGTACTCTTAACCTGAGGAGCCCAAAACTGAAGGCAGTACTCAAGATGGGGTCTCACCAGGGCAGAGCAGAGCAGAACCTGGTCCCTTTCAACCTAAGCTCTTCTATGCTGTACATTATTGACTACTGTGTCCTTCAGAGCAGCTTTGCAGGCTGCTCACTCCTCCCTACCTCATCCACAAAGCCCTGCCAGGGACTAACAGCCTTCCTGAAGGATTCATTCTCCTGCCTGGCACTGGCTCCAGCAAGCTTGGCTCACATTTCTTTGGAGCCTCTCCCAACGTGCCTCCAGGTCCCCTTAAATCAGATTACTCTGTTGTTGCTCTAATGGTCTTATTATCCATGGTGGCAACTTGAAATGTATTTTGTGGCCCTTCCAAAGGTAATTCTTATTCAACAGCAAAATTTACATCTCTTTAAAGAAGTGAGGGAATAAAAGGAGAAAACATCTAAGATGGCTGATTGCATCCAGTTGGCAGCAGAGGAGACAAACACTGGGTTTGACTTTTATAAGCTGTCATTCCTGATTGCTTCTCTCTCTCTCCCCCCTCCACCCCCCTGCCTCTTCCTCATCCATAAAACTTTCATTTTCAAAGTGCAACTTTCACTCCAATATCAAATCCCTCCCCTGCTGTGCAATTACTTAACAGAGTTTAATCCTGCTTCACCACATAATCCAAACAAAACATGGCTACATACAGCCAGAAACCTTGGAGACAATTTATCCTGGTGATTCTTCATGAAAAAAGATGAGAATGTTCCCAATATATTTACTGCAGCAGAAACACAAATTAATCACCAAGATGTTTGTTTGGATGTTGAAGCACATCAGATACAATTAATTTATCTTTAGGAATTACTCAGCCAGACTCTCTCAGCATAAATCAGGAGGAACTTCATTGACTTACAGTCTGCTCTCTGTGCAGTGTGGGGACTGCTTTGTCCTTACACATCACTGCCTGCTTGGCCCTGTGGGTTCGCACCGCACCCAGAGCCTCCTTCTCTGTGGATCCTCAAGGGATAATCCTTGGTCACACTGGTGCAGGACAGGCAGTGATGCAGTTGGTTTGGGTGGAAAAGACCGCTAAGATCATCCAGTCCAACCATCAACCCAACACCTCCATGGCCATTAAACCATGTGCCCAACTGCCATGTCCACACATTTCTTCAACGCCTCCAGGGATGGGGACTCCACCACCTCCCTGGGCAGCCTGTTTCAATGTCTGACCACTCTTGCAGTCAAGAGACTCTTTCTAATACCCAATCTAAACCTCCTCTGAAACACTTTTAGGCCATTTCCTCTCATCTGGAGTACTGTGTGCAGTTCTGGAGCCCCCAGCACAGGAAGGACATGGAACTGTTGGAGCCAGTGCAGAGGAGGCCATGAAGATGCTCAGAGGGCTGCAGCAGCTCTGCTGTGAGGACAGGCTGAGAGAGTTGGGGCTCTGCAGCCTGGAGAAGAGAAGGTTTCCAGGAGACCTTGGAGTGGCCTTGCAGGATCTGAAAGGGGCTACAGGAAGGCTGGGGAGGGACTATTGACAAGGTCTTGGAATGACAGGACAAGAGGCAATGGGTTTGAACTAGCAGAAGGGAGATTGAAAGTGGATGTTAGGAGGAAGTTGTTTGCAGTGAGGGTGGTGAGACACTGGCACAGGTTGCCCAGGGAGGTTCTGGCTGCTCCCTCCCTGGAGGTGTTCAAGGCCAGGTTGGATGAGGCCTTGAGTGACCTGTGCTAGTGGGAGGTGTCCCTGCCTATGGCAGGGGGTTGGAACTGGATGGTCCTTGAGGTCCCTTCCAACCTTACCACTCTGTAATTCTGTGATACTTAAACCCCCAAACTTGCTCCATCAGTCGTTTCAGTGTCTAGAGAGCCAAAGCTGCCACCTAGCTCCTGCAGAAAGCAGGAGGACACCATGCTGGCTTATCTTTTGATCCCAAAGTCTGGGCTGTTCACATTCACACTACAGATTTCCTCAGTAAGCATCCAGTGAAGAAAACCCACTGTGGTCTCTCAACACTCCATTGCCCACTCCTGCTGTTACTCACTTGTTGAGTCACTCAGGGGCTCGCTGAGATCTGGACAGGGCAGGGAAGAGATGGAGGAAGGAAGGAAGGAAGGGATTTTGCTTTTGTGCAGCCACAATGAACAAATCATCTGTGCAACTTCCTCAAGAAGGCCATTGATGTTGGCTGGAGAGGCAGCTGCTCCCCCATCTTTGCAATGCAGGGAAGGTCTTGGGCTGGAGCCATGAAAACATGTGACATGTGGGAAAATCCCAGCCAAGGAAATAAAGACAAGCCTGTTACCAATGAGCCACCAGAAACAGCTTAATAAGGAAGTCCCTGTTCCTCTCAGGAGTCTGACCATCACTTCAGGAACGTGCAACGAGGGACTTAGGACAGGAGGGTGAAAAAGGCTCCAGCAAATGCTTCTGTTCCTCAGGGCTGTGAAGGTGGACTTGTTTATAACTACAAACTCCAGGCACAGTGAAGGGAAATGCAGCCTTGAGGAAGAAGCACCTTGAGTGGTGGCATCTTCCATTTCCTCTGACAGGTCTTCAAGAAGATCATCTCATGCAGAGCTGGCTTTGTTTACCCTACATCAATCAAACCTCAGCTACTCCTTGGCTAAGGTTCTTGTCTTTTGCTACAAGATCATGGAAGGCCTTTTATAGATGCTGCTGAGAGAAGAAACATCAGCTCTGGAGGTAATGGGAAGGTTGTTTGTGAAGTCCTATATCCAGGGCAGAATAAAACTGCACTTAAATACATGGACACCAGCATAATTTCAGGGGAAGAGATACTGCAGATAGAGCTGAAAGTGGAAATATGAGAGGAAAAAACACTGCTGCTTAGATTCTTTTCTTGAAATCTTAGGGAAAAAACCCAATATACACTCCAAAGCCAGACTTGTGACATGTAATAATTATGTAAAACAAAGCCTAGGCATCTGTTTCCAGATCAATGAATCCAAACACTTTGACTTGCTTCCCTGAAGGTTTTCAATCTGTCCATCACTTTGGGTTCTGCACTGCACTTTACCAACCAGTTTTAACCATTGAGCATGGGCAGAACAGCAGCAGCACCTATTAACCATGACCAAAGAGCTCCCTCTGAAACAACAGCCATGGCTGGTGCCTAGTGACAGGACAAAGAGAAACACAGAATGGTTTAGCTTGGAAGGAACCTCAAAGCTCAGCCAGTTCCAAACCCCACCCCTACCATAGGCAGGGACACCTCCCACTAGAACAAGTCACTCAAGGCTTCATCCAACCTGATCCTGAACACCTTCAGGGAGGTTGTGGAGCACAGAATCACAGAATGTGATCTTTGATCACATTCTGTGCTCCACAACCTCCCTGGGCAACCTGTGCCAGTGTCTCACCACCCTCACTGCAAACAACTTCCTCCTAACATCCATTTCAATCTCCCTTCTGCCACTTTAAACCCATTTCTTCTTGTCCTGTCATTACAAGACCTTGTCAATAGTCCTTCCCCAGCCTTCCTGTAGCCCCCTTCAGATACCTGAAGGCCACTCCAAGGTCTCCTGGAAGCCTTCTCTTCTGCAGGCTGCAGAGCCCCAACTCTCTCAGCCTGTCCTCACAGCAGAGCTGCTGCAGCCCTCTCAGCATTCTCGTGACCCTTCTCTGGACCCACTCCAACAGTTCCATGTCCTTCCTGTGCTGGGGGCTCCAGAACTGCACACAGGACTCCAGATGAGTGTCCATAGTGCTGTAGGGTAGATGGAATCCATGATTTTTCAATCCCAATAATTCTGTGATTCTATGAATCACACAATTCTGGGGAGACCAAGAATTGGTTTTGTTTTGAAAATCAGTAGGTATAAACTGGCTCAGGTGTTGTTAAAAGTAGCATGGTTTTTTGTTTGTTTTTTTTTTTTAATACTATTTTCTGATGGTACCCAAGTGTTAAAATAGTCAAGTTTCATGGCTGGGAGCATCTCTCTAAATAAATCCAGGATATTTATACATCAAATAGAGTCTTAGCTCATAGCTGTGAAGAAATCAAAACTGCTTTGGGTTTTGAACCACTGGTAGAGAACTGCTGGAGCTTTTTTGGGATCTTGGAAGCAGGAGATAAGATTTTGAAGAGTTTTGGTGTTGGAATGGAATGCCTCCAAGCTATGAAATGTAATATCTGCTGCTCAAAGTCCTGGTGGGAGACACAGATAAACTTTTCAATTCTTCTGTAGACAGAGACCTGCTCTTCTGTGTGCACCTCACACAGGACAGACATGGACCTGTTTGAGCAGGTCCAGACAAAGCCAGGAAGATGAGCAGAGAGCTTTTAGCCCTCTGCTGTGAGGATAAGATGAGAGAGTTGGGGTTCTTCAGCCTGGAGAAGAGAAGGCTCCAGGGAGACCTTCTGGTGGCCTTTCACAGAAACACAGCAACATGCAGGTTGGCAAAGCCTCTCAGGATCACCAAGTCCAACCTGTAACTTTACTTAACAAGGCTCACCTTAAACCATATCCCTAAGCACCACACTCAAACCACCCAGGGAAGTGGATGACTCCACCACCTGCCATGGCAGCTCTTAAAGGGGCTGATCAGAAAACTGAGGACACGCTTTTGAGCAGGGCCTGTTGTAACAGGACAAGGAGAAATAGTTTAAACAAAAAAGAGATTCAGACTGGAGGGAAGGGAATGTTNAGGGAAGGAAATGTTTGACACTGAGGGTGCTGTGACCTTGCCCCAGGTTGCCCAAAGAGGTGATAGATGCCCCATCCCTGGAACCATTTCAGGTCAGGTTAGAGGTGGCTCTAAGCATCCTGATCTAGTTGGCAGTGTCCCTGCTGACTGCAGTGGGGTTGGACTAGGTAAGCTCTAACTGTGCCCTCCAGCCCAAACCAGTCTTTGGTTCTGGGGAAACTCCTCTTGCCTGGAAGGCTACATAGGATGAGAGCACTTGGAACTGGAAGAGCAGTGGCAATGCTTGCTNAGGACCAGGCTGGATGAGGCCTTGAGCAACCTGTTCTAGTGGGAGGTGTCCCTGCCTATGGCAGGGAGTTGGAACTGGATGATCTTTGAGGTCCCTTCCAACCTAAACCATTCTCCAATTCCATGCCTAAGAGGTTGAACAAATCTGTTTGCTGCTCTTCCCCCCGCATTGCTTTTGTGCTGTACTTTATTTTAAGCTTCACTCCTTTCATCTTTGCATGATGTGGAAGATGTTTCTTCATCCTGCAGCACATGCCCTGTTGTAGTGTTGCACAGATGCCTGCCATGCCATGCCACTTGTGTTTGCAGCATCTATTTCAACTCTGCTCTTGCTTTATGGACTTTCTTCAGTCAAACATTGGTTTGTTGTTGTTTTGGAGATTCACTTTGTTGGGTTTGGGTTTTGGTTTGGTTTTTGGTTTGTCTTTTTTATTTCACCTCCCTGACTAATTAGCAGCCTGTTTCTCCAGAACTGTGCCCTGCCTTTCTTGTAGATCTTTTCTGGATGTCTGCAGTGAGCTTGGACTGGATAATCTCCAGAGGTTCCTTCCAACCCATGCTGGGATTCTGTGATGCCTGGAGCCAGACAAATGTCTGCTCATCAGTTTTAATCTCAACTTTATATCCTGACAGCCTTGTCACAGGTGCCAAGGGTTGCAAAAGAACCTGGGAGAGCTGCACCTCAAAAAATATTCCTGCTTCATGGGCTTATGGCAGGAAGAAACTTCCTCTCCTCATTGCCCCTCTTAGTGAGGAAGGCAAAAGTCCCCAGCAGGCTGAAAACAAAAACTAGACATTTTGAGCTTGTACCATCCCATGTGTCTGTCACATAATTACATATAATCCTCCTAGGATTTGAAGCAGAGCACAATAGGGAAAGGACTTTAGCTTCTAAATACCTGAGGTGAAATAATGACACTGAGAAGTGGGTCAAATTTAATCCATGGATTAAATTACCAGCACTGGAGGGGGAAAAAATAAAATATGATTTTCTCCATTTAAAAAATAAATAAATAAATAAAACATCTTTTCTCATCAGCATTTGTGAGAAACTGAAGGGTAAACAAAACATTTAGAGATTGTCACTCCTAAAAGTCTTTCTCAGGAGATGAATTGGAGAAAATTATCAGCCCTTTAGCTCAGATGATCCTAGAGACTTGGCTTGGAGAGGGGAAATAATTTCTTTCACAGCTTGTCTTCACTTTCTAAAGCATCAAGGAGAAGGAGAGAGAGGCTGCATGGAAGAGAGAAAAGCAGAGTTGTACTGGATTTCATAAAATGGTAAGGTTGGAAGGGACCTCAAAGCTCTTCCAGTTCCACCCCCCTGCCATAGGCAGGGACCCCTCCCACTAGCACAGGTCACTCAAGGCCTCATCCAACCTGGCCTTGAACACCTCCAGGGAGGGAGCAGCCACAACCTCCCTGGGCAACCTGTGCCAGTGTCTCACCACCCTCACTGCAAAGAACTTCCTCCTGACATCCAGTTACAATCTTCCCTCTGCCAGTTCAAACCCATTCCTCCTCATCCTGTCATTACAAGACCTTGTCAATAGTCCGTCCCCAGCCCTTCCGGAGCCCTCTTCAGATAATGGAAAGTCACTTCAAGGTCTCCTGGAAGCCTTCTCTTCTCCAGGCTGCAGAGCCCAAATTCTCTGAGCCTGTCCTCACAGCAGAGCTGCTGCAGCCCTCTCAGCATCTTCATGGCCTCCTCTGGACCCACTCCAACAGTTCCATGTCCTTCTTGTGCTGGGGGCTCCAGAACTGTAACTTTTTTTCCCCCCCCGACCTTCTAGGCCAAGCTGGAACACAGAACCTTTGGCAGGGTGCTGAGCCACCTCATTTAAACTGTAATAGCACCTAGAAAGCTAGGACCAGATGCTCCTTGGGGTCTTTTTCAACCTGGCATTTTATGATTCTATCAACCTGCAACCAAAGGCTTAGTGGTGCTTGTGGGTGAAAAGTTGGACATGAGCTGGCACCATGCCCTCCCAGCCCAGAGCCAGCACATCCTGGGCTGATCTCCAGCAGTGTGGGCAGCAGGTGTAGAGAGGGGATTCTGCCCCTCTACTGAGACCCCACCTGCAGTGCTGGGGCCAGCTCTGGAGTCCTCAGCACAGCAGAGACCTGTTGGAGTAGGGGCAGGAGAGGCCACAACAATGACAGGAAGGCTCCAGTGAGACCTTCTGGGGGCCTTTCAGTGCTTAAAGGGGCTGATCAGAAAGCAGGGGACAGACTTTTGAGGAGGGTCTGCTGTGACAAGAGGTGATGGTTTGAACTAAAAGAGAGAGATTCAGACTGGAGAGAAGGGAGAAATTTATTGATGCCAAGGGNCTTGGAGTGGCCTTGCAGGATCTGAAAGGGGCTACAGGAAGGCTGGGGAGGGACTATTGACAAGGTCTTGGAATGACAGGACAAGAGGCAATGGGTTTGAACTAGCAGAAGGGAGATTGAAACTGGATGTTAGGAGGAAGTTGTTTGCAGTGAGGGTGGTGAGACACTGGCACAGGTTGCCCAGGGAGATTGTGGAGCACAGAAGCACAGAATGGGATCAAAGATCACATTCTGTGCTTCTGTGCTCCACAACCTCCCTGAAGGTGTTCAAGGCCAGGTTGGAGGAGGCCTTGAGTGACCTGTTCTAGTGGGAGGTGTCCCTGACTATGGCAGGGGGTTGGAACTGGCTGAGCTTTGAGCTCCCTTCCAACCTAAACCATTCTGTGATTCTAAGGTTGACCTTGCTTTAGCAGGAGGTTGGACTGGATCATCTCCAGAGGTGTATTCCAGCCTTTGTGAGCTTAAAGATCTCTATGTCAATCCATTAGTGAGTGTAAGGTGTTTAGCCTTGGTTGCTAAATATTAGAAGTTCTGGTAGACACTTGAAGATACTTTTGGAGAGGGAGATGGAATAGGGCAGAGAGGCAGCCTTGTGTTTTCAGGGAGGTCTTTTGGGAGGCATAGGTGAGGTGTGGGACTTCTAGGGACATTGTAGGCAAAGAGAAGGAAAGCACCAGGGAAGGACTACTGGGACAAGGATCATGCTTCACCTTTTGGCTCCTCAAGAGCTAAAGCAAGCAATTGTTGACTACCCTCTTGGACACAGATTCAGAAGCCAGCAATTGCATTCATGCTTCCAAGCAAGCTTTGGTGGTTACTCCTGATGTCTACATTTATTGTCTCCCAAAATATCATCCAGCTTTCAGAGACCTCAAGATACCACATCAGGCTGAAATATTTGCTCAGCCACTTGTTCCTGTAGCTCCTCCTAACCCTGAAGGACAGCCCAAGTCCTTTTCCCTTCCTATTGCCTCAGCAATGTTCCAGTATCTACTTCACAGGCTCACAGGATGT
>WBNM01038328.1:0-32657 GCA_013399055.1 Ramphastos sulfuratus | reverse complement strand
GGAATCTAACTCAGATGGCCACACCACCTCAAGCCAGGCACAGCTGAGGTGGGAGCTGGCAGCAAATCAAGTATGGCTATGCCCATGGCATCTCTGAGTGTGGCTCCAAGCATACCCAGAGATGAGATGTGGGCTCCATCTTCACTTCCTACACACAAGCTTGCATGAGCAAGCTGAGAGTCCTGGCAGAGATCTTGAGGGGGCATTCTGCACTCTGTTGCCAGTCCAGCTTTGCTCCCTCCTGCCCAAAGAACACGTTGAGAACCTCCTGCCCAGAGGAGTGGCAGTGCTGGAGTCCCCATCCCTGGAGGAATTGCAAAGCCTTGAAGATGAGGTCCTGAGGCACATGGTTTGGTGGTGACCTGGCAGTGCTGGGTTAAGGGTTGGACTGGATGATCTGAAAGGCTTTCTCCAACCAAAAGCATTCTGTGATCTCAGAGCTCCCAAATCCATGACTCTCACAGTCAGAGGACTTCCACAAAGGAAAGGGAGAACTTGGAAACGTGACCCAGGCTCACTGCTGCTCCAACATCTCTGCAAGCTCTGTTCTCCTGAGGGCTACCCAGCTGAACCTGTGCCCAGAGCCAGGCTCCTCCTGTCACCTTGTGATGGAACATCTTCTTGCCCTCTCAGGCAGTCAAGTGGGAAAGCTTCAGATGAAAACCAAACCCCAGCTGACCACAGAGCAGTCATTTCCATTGAAACCCTCTCCAGATACTCACTTTCTCTGCCTGGAAGGATGCAGGGATTGGGGTCTTGATCTCATTGGGATGTATGGAGACAACTGGGTCTGCTCCAATGCTCACCAAATAGATTTTCTGCTCCAGGAAGCAGGGAGGAGAGAAGAAACAAAACACACCAGGGGAGGTTGGCAAGGATCAGACAGCTCTGAGGCTGCTCCTGGATGGGAAAAGGTTCTGTCTGCTGGAAGTTTGCAGTGTTAGAAGCCTGAGCCAGAAGGCCTGGAGGAAGTGTGGGCTTTGGAGGGGCCACAAGCTGCTGCTGTCAGGGGAAGAGAACCCAGTCTGCCCAGCCTGCTGCCCTACCAGCAGCTCTCCTGCCTCTGCCCTGTGCCCTCTCCCAGCCCTGTTACTACTCAGCCTCGCCCCAAACCACCCTCCCTGACTTCTGCTACTGCATGGCCGTGCTTGGGCAGCAACTTCAACACTGCCAAAGCTACAGCTTGAAAAGCAGCCCAAGCTGGCTCTGCAGAGGAGAGACCATGGAAGTTGGTGACCTCTGATTTGGGCTCTGGGGTAATCCTAGCAGGGCTGAAGAACAGAACTGATGACAGCATTCCAGCAGCATTTTCTTGCCCATCTCAGACCCAACAGTGGTGTTCCTGCAGAAAGGGGCACAGAACACTGGAGGTGAAACGTGGATCCCTTTGCTCCAGCACCTTCTTACCTTGTTCCAAACCCAGCCTGTGCTTCAGCAGCACTCTGTGCTGTCCCTGTGTGCTGATCACCAAGACCCCCAAGGAAGCAGCAGCTGCTGTTGCTCTCCTAACAGCAGAGGCTGAGAGCCAGGGACAGGGCTGGCTCCTTCTCCCATCTGCCATGTGCCCAAGGCAATGCTGTGTCACACACTGACCACCACCCAAGAGGACACCTTCCTGCCTCTCCTGTAGCCATCACCCAGTGCCATGGTTCCCTAGGGTACAATTCCCCTTTGCCCTGCAAGAAGCCCTCTATACTTTAGGCCACACCAAGCCCTGTGGCACAGAGCAAACATCTCTTCCAGCACTCACCAGTGGGGACCCTGCAAGCCCAAAGACAGCCACATGGGCCTCCAGTGTCAGTGGCACCTCCATGGAGCTGTGAGGCTGAATAATGCCACAGGGCACAGGGCTGGAGTACAGCAGCATCCTCCTGGTGTTCCTGGAAGGGGCAGAAGCACAGCATGGGATGGGTTGCAAGGGACCTTTCAAGCTCAGCCAGTTCAACCCCCTGCAACCAGCAGGAACATCTACAACTGGAGCAGGCTGCTCAAAGCCCCAGACAGCCTGACCTGGAACAGTTCCAGGCTACTCAGAGCCCCAAAGAGCCTGAAGAATCGGAAGAGGGCTGTGAAGAAGCCAGAGAGGAGCAGGGTACTCTGCAGGGAAAGGTTGATGCAGAAGATGAGGACATTCAGCTGGCCAAGATGGTGGAAAGTCAAACAATTCCCCCTGTCTGTGCCTACTAGTTCTGGCTCTGAAGGCACATTCTGCCCCGAGTCCCACCACCAGCACTGGCTCACAGGGTCTTCCATCACTCAAAGCCAACTGCAGCTCTCCTGAGGCTCCTGCTCCCAGTGCAGCCAAGGCAGATTCCGGGGTGCTCTTCCTGATGCCCAGGAGATTCCTGCCCTCTGGGACACCATGAGCAGAGACAGCAAACAGACATTTTCCAGCACCCAGACAGCAGACCTCCAGCACCAAATCTCATTTCAGCAGCTCTAGAATGGGCTCTGCACTGGCAGGAGTCTGGCTGATAAACGACGAAGCCACACATGGCTTAGGCCCAGGGGAGCCTGAGCCATGCAACCCTGACCTCTCCACACACCCTTAGCTCCCAGCACTGCACTGGGACAGCCACTTCTTGAGCCAGTTCCACACTTTTGCCTCCAAGCCCCTTAGGAGATGAGCGCAGCAATCGAAGACCTCCAGCAAAAGCCACCCACAACATCCCTGAGGGTGGTGAGGTGCAGCCTGAAAAGGAAATTTACAACGCACGGGGAAGAGCAGCAATTATTTAGTGAAGCAGCTCTGTATCTGAGTCCCAGCATGGTGGGGTTGGAAGGGACTTCTGGAGATCATCCAGTCCAACCCCCACTGCTCCAACAGTCACCCACACCAGCTTGCCTAGGATCACAATGGCCAGGCAGGTTTGGAACCTCTGCAGAGAAGGAGACTCCGCAATCTCTCTGGGCAGCCTGCTGCAGGTCTCCAACACCCTCACACCAAGCACGTTTCTCCTCACGTTCAGATTCCGGAGGGGCAGCGGCACCGAGCCCGGCTGCAGCGGTTCCCACTCTGGCTGCGCAGGCGCTCAGCGAGGCAGCCGGAGACAGGGGCGGGGGGGCAGGGCGGCTCCTTCAGGCGCCCGCGGGCAGTTCCTCGCCTCTGCTCTGCCCTGCTGGGAGCTCATCCTGAGCACTGCCTGCGGTTTTGGGCCCCTCGGTTTAAGAGGGACAGGGATCTGCTGGAGAGGGTCCAGCGGAGGGCTGCGAGGATGGTTAGGGGACTGGAGCACTGCCTGATGAGGAGAGGCTGAGGGACCTGGGGCTGTTCAGTCTGGAGAAGAGAAGACTGAGAGAGAATCTAATAAATGTCTAATAAATGTTTAAGATCTTCATCAGTGATCTGATGAATTGATGAAGAGGATTGAGGCACCCTAGTGCCTAGAACCAAGTTCCTGGAAGTGTTTTTAGACGTCTCTGATTCAAAACAGGTCACAAATGGCATGCCAAGAAGTAAGCCCTGGAATGTGTCCAGAGAATAGCCACAAGGATGATCAGAGGGCTGGAGAACCTCTCCTATGGGGACAGGCTGAGAGAGTTGGGGCTATTCAGTCTGGAGAAGAGAAGGCTCTGAGGAGACCTTCTTGTGTCCTTCCACTATCTGAAATGGGCTACAAGAAATCTGGGAGGGACTTTTTAGGTAGTGATAGGACTGGGGGGAATGGATCCAAGCTAGAGGAGGGCAGATTGAGATTAGACGTTACAAAAAAGTTCTTCACTGTAAGGTTTCTGAGAGACTGGCGCAGGTTGCCCAGGGAGGTGGTGGAAGCCTCATCCCTGGATGTTTTTAAGGCCAGGCTGGATGTGGCTCTGGGCAAGCTGCTCTAGTGTGAGGTGTCCCTGCCCATGGCAGGGGGATTGGAACTGGATGATCTTGGAGGTCTCTTTCCGACCCTGGCAACTCTGTGTAATTCTGTGTGACTGTTCTTACCACTCAGGACTTTTTGAGTGAGGTGCAGAGGCAGGGAGCAGAGGGGAACTGCTGTCCTACATGTATGTTAAATCCCTAGAAAAAGAGGAACTTGTGCTGCTGGGGTTTGCAGTGGTGTTTTCAAAGCTGGTGGTGGACAATGTTATCTGCCTTGGCTTTAGTACAACCTTTGATGCAGTTTCCCACAGCATCCTCCTGGAGGAACTGGCTGCTCATGGCTTGGACAGGCAGACACTTTGCTGGGTGAAAAAGTGGCTGATGGCTGGGCCCAGAGAGTGGTGGGAAATGGACTTCAATCAAGTCTCTGGCTGGTCCCATGCGGTGTTCTCCAGGGCTCAGTGGTGATGCCTGTTTTGTTTAGTATCTTTGTCAATGATCTGAATGAGGGTATCAAGGCACCTGCAGCAAGTTGGCAGAGGACACCAAGTTGGGTAGGTGTNTTATAACCTGTACATAGTTTCCTAACGTTGCAAAGAGCCTGTTACTATTGATATTATTAAATGGTGGTAGGGGGTGGTGCGAGTTCCGATTGTTTAATATTAATAAATTATATATTGATATTTTTATAATATCGTCTCGCAGTACCTAATTACCCCTCCCCGACAGTGTGTTGATCTCCTGGAGGGCTCTGCTGAGAGATCTGGCCGGTCTGAATCCATGGCCTGGGGCCAACTGTATGAGATTCAACAAGGCCAAGTGGTGAGTGCTGCACAACCACCCCACGAACACTCCAGGCTTGGGGCAGAGTGACTGAAGATCTGCTTGTCAGAGAAGGACCTGGACATGTTGATTGACAGATGGCTGAGCACGAGCCAGCAGCGTGCCCAGGTGGCCAAGAAGACCATCAGCATCCCAGCTTGTATCAGGAACGGCATGGCCAGCAGTTCTGGGATGTGACAGTTCACCTCCACTCAGCACTGGTGAGCCCACACCTTGAATGCTGTGTTCAGTCTGGGGTCCCTTACGACAGGAAGGACATTGAGGGGTTGGAGTGTGTCCAAAGAAGAGCAACCAAGCAGTTCAAGGGCCTTGAACACAGGTCTTATGAGGAATGGCTAAGGGAACTGGGTGTTGTTTAGTCTTCAGAAGAGGAGGGAACAGAGGGAACACTGTGGGCTGCTATAGAATTGCAACAGGTTGAATGTAAGATAGTTTGTATTTTTTTAATTAAACTTGGATTTTGTACCTTTTTTTTTTTTTTTTAAGGCATGCCATACCTGGATTCTGCTCAGCAATTTAAATCAAAACCATCCTGAAACTCCCAAGTTTCCCCAGGCTCACAGACTTGGTTTTGTCTTATGTGATGAGCTGCACAGATTACGTAAATCAAGTGAGACAGAGCTACATCTTCTGTGAGAAGGAAATCAAGGGGTTCCAGAGCTATGCAAAGTGAGTTAGAGGCAAGAGTAACGTTCTTCATTCTTCGCAAGGAAAAATAGGTCAGTCGCTGCGCTGGGTTTTGGCTGGCTCTCCACCAGATGGTGCTCCCTGCCTTGTCCTGAGCTGTTCAACCCCCAGTCGACGACTGCTTACCCTCATCCGCTCCTCTGCACCTCCTTGTCTGTCTCTACCCACACACACACTATGCACTGGATGACCTGGCCAGCCTCTCTTTCACAGGTCTGACCTGTAATAGTGTGTGACTGCTTCACAGAACGTTTGAAGTCTCTTTGGTTCTTCAAACGCCCCCCCCTTGCTTCATTGTGCAACCCTGATATTGCAGCTGAATCCAGCCACGCTGCGTCAGTGCGTCCCAATGTTTTGCTACCACCATTACACAGTCACTGCTATGGACCTGTCTGAGACAAGCAAACCAACAGCTGAGGTGTCCTCTGTGCAATGCCACACAGCAGCACAGCTCTTAGGGGTCACATTATAGTAATTAACCTGCAATAGAATGTGTTAGCTCTCTGGAAAGCAGGGGTTGGTTTCCCCGTGCTGGGGCTGTTATCACTGTGAGTGGGTGAAATGCCAGATTACAAACAAAGGCTGACTCAAGCAGCAAGCAAATCTGATTTTATAATGTCTACATCATGTAATTTCCATAGCACTCTCTGCACTTGCCATGCCACCAGGCCCTCTGCTCCCTGCTGCCAACAAGCTGCAGGCTTGCACTGGCCAGAGCACTTGGCTCAGGCAGAGCAGCTCACCAAAGAGCTGTTGTAACTTCTGCTTGTATCTAGTACCAGGACAACAGCTGGCGAAGGATGTTGTAAAGGCTTGCTTATTGTAAAGGCTTTGGTATCTCTACCAAAAGCTCTAGAAAAGTACAAAAAGCTAACCCACTGTCCCACAGTGTGTTCCTTGTCAGTTGAGGTGTATGGAGTGGCACCACTTGTAACAGTGAAGGTATCAATTCACAAATAACTCTGCAGGGAGCTGACAAGCCACCACCTGCTGCAGCGGAAGCCCCAGAGGCAGATGCAGCCCTGTCCTTCAGCTGTCAGCATCACAAACCTGTTCACAGCTCTCCATAGCCCTCACCTCTGCCTGAATCAAAGACTCCTGAAATAACTAAGCATATATTTCACAGAAAAGTTTTACCTTCATTTCTTTATCCCTCTCCATATGCTTAGCCTCTTCTCAGTCCTACTTCCCCCTGCTGCCCCCCGATAATGTCTTGCTGATGATGCTGGGGAGATACACCTGCTAGAGAGCTCAGTGAGTAACCCAGTGTCAGGAGGAGGTGGGTGGGAGTTCCAACAGCTGATGTAAATAGGTGGTGGGCAGAAGGAGTTCCTTTTCTATAGGACTCCTGGGCTGAGACTGAGAGTCATCAATTCCATGTTCGTGAACTAAGACACTTGCCCAAGGCACATGGTGAGTCAGGTAGGCCTGGGCTTTAGCTTGCAGCTTCATTATGCATTTTGAGAGCTCTGGAACAACAACAGATTTTTAAAAGGGTAAAAAGTCATTAAAGAAAATTTTAATGAGACCAGGTGATTGTAATGAACCTAATACTTGTAACAGTTAAGTCCAATGCCCTTCTCTCAGGGGCTGTTAATTCATAGAGGTCCTTTCATCCATAAATCAAGTGCCATCTTAAAAGCACTTGGGATTTCTGCTGGAAACTTGAACTTAAATCCCATTGTAATAATTTTTTCTTTTCTTTTTTTTTCTTTTCCTGACTTTCTAGTGGAAAATGTTTTAAAATGTGAGTGATTTTAATTAATTCATTTTTTCCTCCAGATTACATGCTATTTTTCATAACTTGCTTGTCTTATTTAGGCAACTGTCCTGAGCTGCATCAAAAGCAGTGTGACAAGCAGGACGAGGGAGGTGATTCTGCCCCTTTGCTCTGGTAAGACCTCACCCAGAGCACTGCATCTAGTTCTGGGGCCCCATACACAAGAGGGACATGGAACTATTGGAGCAGGTCAAGAGGAGGTCATGAAGATGATCAGAGAACTGAAACACCTCTGCTATGTGGACAGGCTGGGAGAGCTGGGACTGTTCAGCTTGGTGAAGAGAAGGCTTCAGGGTGACATTAGAGCAGCCTTCCAGTACCTGGAGGGAGCTTCAGGGGAGCCAGGGAAGGACTTCTGCCAAGGGCTGAGGGTGTCAGGATGAAGGACAATGGCTTTGAGCTGGAAGAGGGGAGACTGGAGATGAAGAAGAAATTCTTTAGAGTGAGGGTGGTGATACACTGGAGCAAGCTCTCCAGGGAGGTTGTGGATGACACCTCCCTGGAGGTGTTCAAGGCTAGGTTGGATGACGTGTTGCACAGTATGGTCTAGTGGGAGGTGTCCCCACCCATGGCAGAGGGTTTGGAACTGGATGATCTTTAAGGTCCCTTCCAACCCAAACTGTTCTATGAATCTGTGAGACTAATGTGTTCGTCCTATCTCCATTCCAAAATCACTGGTATGAGGTGAAGCAGACCTCTAGGAGGACGAAGCAGACTCTGGTTACCAAGGAAGTGCTATGATTCAGAGCTTATCAGAGACGAAGCAACAGAACAAGAGTGTGCCTTCCAGAAGGACTTCTGCTTATGCAGCTTATGGGCACACTGCACCTGGCATGGGGCTGTGGTATTTATTGCTGCCCTAGCACTATCTGGTGCCCTTGAAGTTGATGGCGGCATGCCTTCTGACTTTGCCCTCTGCATTTAGATTTGGGTTGCTGGGTGTTTTGGTGGGTTTTTGGTTGTTGTTGGGTTTTGTTGGGTTTTAAGGGGTTTTGTCTCACTATGGTGAACTCTCTGTTTAATTATCAAAAAGAACTAAATGTCTAGGTCAAATTCTCAGTCTCCACTGAGGCCCTTGGCAAAGGCTTTCCATGGTGAAGTGAGGAGTATGAGGCACTCTGCAGCACTGGCAGTGCCCCTTGGCATGCACTGAGTTGTAGCTCCGCGGATGATGCTCCCTTTTCAGAGGCTGTGAGCTTTTCCTGGAGAAATGCATCTAGCTGAAGGGCTCTCAGCCACATCCCTTTTTCTCTCTAGGGCACAAGAGCCAACAAAACTGTACCGTGTAGGTCCTGCCTATTAGCCGAGCAATGAGTTTCTCTTTCTGTCTGTTTCTTTCTCAAGGGAACCCGAAAGAGGGATTCAAAGAACTCCTGGAATGTGCATTTTAATAACAATCCTGGGCTGCACTTACTGGTTTGTGCTTTCAGCTTGACATTTCGTTCACTAGGATGTTTGTGAAACAGGGGCAGGCCATAAACATCTATCTGGTTTCACCCCTGCAATAACCTGCTCTGACATGCAGAGCTTTTTCAGTGGAAGTGCTTCTGCAGCCATCTTAGATCTTTGTGGGTTCTCAAGTCATGCAGTTAGGGAGGAAAACAACCATATGGTGTTACTGAGGTTGCAGGCTGAATGAGACATTATGAATAGTCATTCTAGAAACAAAAGCTTTCCTGAGTACTCGGTGAGAACTGTGGGGGTTGGCAAAAGTTTGCAGAGCAGTTCGAAATAATGAAGTCCATGGAAAAAATGGTAGCTTGTGGATAATTTCCAGGCCAAAAAAAAAAAAAAAAAAAGGTTCTGAATAAACTGTTTGATGTGGGGATTTCACTCACCCTTATTTTCATCTGGGCTGGAACCATCCCGTCATTGTCTTGAAGGTAAATCATTACAAAGTGGAGAGGTGGAGGTGGGGGGGAAATCAATGTGTCAGGTGTACCCTGTGTCCCAGAGCGGTGAGTAATTGCTTCGTGTTGCTGTAGCAACAGATGGCTTAATCTCTTCAGCTTCAACTTCTCACCCAGCCGTGTCAGAGCTTCTGAGTGGGTCATAAATAAAGGTGAATATATCTTTGCATCAAAAAAAAATTGCCAACAGATAAAATGCCTTTCTTCCCTGCGCTCTTTAAAAGAGGGCAGCTACTAACATGCCCACAGAATACCTTGTCCATCTGCAACAAAAGCTTTGCTCTGGCTGTTGGTTCACAGCTTCCTTCATGAAGTGCTGGGGTTTTATCTGGCAGTTTCAATCAGATGTGTATTTATGAGCTTGTCTTGGGTATAGATGGTGAACATTTCTACATCTGTTCTCCCAGCACCTATACAAAATGATATAATGTTTTACAGGTCTGAACCTGAAAGATGGGTATCACATAACCTGCCTATAGCTGTGCAGAAGATCTGTGGCAGAGAGAGGAACACATTCCAGATTTCCTAAGATGAACCCCAGTGCCTTAAATACACAAGTCATCCGAGCTGAATATCAACTCTCTGGTCATGGATCCAGGTATATCTTTCTTTAATACTATAAATGGCAAAAATAATACTGGTACAAAATGCCAGGGTGGGGCTGAATGCTGGAGTATTTGCTTTTCTCAGTTTTGGGAAATCCTTGCCTGCTGAGATGTTTTTCCTCCCTCTGAGGTGGTGTGATGGTTTGGGAGTTAACCACACACCCCCCACACAATGAAAATCACCCAGACTAGACTTCAATGGATGGAAGTTAAGGACTGAAGCTCTGTTTACAGCTCAGCAAAATATACAAGCAGAAATATACACAATATACAGGAATATTTACAGAAATATGCAAGTTAAAGGTAATACAGAAACACAACACGCCTCCCAGAAATCAGAGTGCCCAGGAGGGGCTCCCAACCACCCTTCCACCTCCTTTCCACTGCTCTACCTTATCCCACGGTCTGCCTTATGTGCAAGGTGAGTCTGGAGGATCAGCAAGGGGAGTTAGAAGCAGAATGAAGAATTGAGTTACACAGCAGAAAGCCAGTAGACACACCAGCTCCCAGAGAGAGAAACTCTCTGTGTTATCTATGTTTGTGTCCTTGTTTTTATACATCTCAGCAAGCCTATGAGTGAAGTAGACATCAGCACTCACTGTTTGCTTTTCTCAGCCTATAATCTTAATTTTTTTCTCATTAAAATATTCCAATTATCCTCAAACCAGCACAGGTGGATTTGCAGATTTGTTTTTTTTTTTAAGTGCTGCATCTCACTTCAAGTTCGCTTTGGTTATTTGGTCACTTCACAGGTTCCCAGGATGTTAGGAGTTGGAAGGGACCTCTGGAGAACTTCCAGTCCAACCCCCCTGCCACAGCAGGACCAAAGAATCCAGCACAGGTGGCACAGGAACACATCCAGACAGGGCTGGAAAGGCTCTAGAGGAGACTCCACAACTTCTCTGGGCAGCCTGTGCCACTGCTCTGGCACCCTTACACCAAAGAAGTTCTTCCTCATACTGAGGTGCAAGTTCCAGTGCTGCAGTTTCCATCCCTTGCCTCTTGTCCTATGGCAGGACACAAGTGAGCAGAGGCTGTCCCTGTCCCTTCCTTCCTGACCCCCAGCCCTCAGCTACTGATAGACATTGCTCAGATCCCCTCTCAGCCTTCTCCTCTGCAGACTGAACAGCCCCAGGGCTCTCAGCCTCTCCTCATCAGGCAGTGCTGCAATTCCTTCAGCATCCTTGCAGTCCTGCCTTGGACTCTCTGCAGTAGATCCCTGTCCCTCTTGAACTGGGGAGCCCAGAACGGGATGCAATATTCTAGGTAGGGCCTCACTAAGGCAAAGTAGAGGGGGAGGAAGTACAAAGGGGTTTGCCACTTGTCATGAGATGTGCAAGGGAAGGAACAGAGTTGGTAGCAGCAATCAGCTGAGGGTGCTTATTACCTCGAAGTGCCTGCTTGGCAGCTAAAATCTTCTAAAATAACATTGTCATTGTTTTTGTGCTTTATGTACAGTATTAAAAATAAAATAGTCTACCACAGGTAATTTATGAAAGTAGCTAATAATGAGTTCATTATTGCATAGCAAGCCAATGTTGCAGCCGTGGTTGCAGGCCTAGCCAAGGTCTTTGATCTTCTGGTTCATTACTGTACAAATGAAAAGACTTCAGCTTTCATCTCGCATTCATCGGCTAATTATCTCAGTAACTGGTCTCACTCAGGTCTCAGTCAGGTCTTATTTAGAGGACTTACCCTTTCATTTTCCATCCTCTGGTGAGTCATCAGAGTCATGATTTATTGTCCTTTTGTATAAGAGATTTGTTGTTTTCACAGTTCTCTCCAGGGAACTCATCTGTCTGTAAAACTTGCAGGTGAAACAGCTGGAGAAATCCCAAGTGAGGTAGCTGTTTGCAGTGACACTATTGGATATTGGTTAGGAGGAGCTGGTTTTGAATGGGGAAATGCAGCACCTGAGAGTTCAGCTACTGTAGGGGCTGAACTGGCCATCAGCAAGCTTCTTCCTCTGCTACCAGTCCATCAGGACATGGAACCCATGGCTGTGAATAAGACTGAATGTTAAGGAGGTCACAGAATCCTAGAAGGGCTCAGGTTGGAAGGAACCTCAGAGCTCATCTCCTCCAGCCTCCTGCCATGGGCAAGGACACCTCTCAACTAGACTCAGCTGCTCAAGGCCTCACCCAGCCTGGCCTTCAACACCCCCAGGCAGGAGGCAGCCACAGCCTCCCTGGGCAGCCTGTGCCAGAGTCTCAGCACCCTCCTACTGAAGAACTCCTTCCTCAGCTCCAGTCTAACCCTGCTCTGCCTCAGCTTCAAATCGTTCCCCCCGGCCTGTTTCTAGACACTCTCAGGAAAAGTCCCTCTGCAGCCTTCCTGCAAGGTATCTGTGGAGTTCTCCTGTAGTAACTGCAAGTAAGTAGGATTGCCTGCAGGTCATGAGACCAGTGATGATGCTTCCTGAAGATCACAAGTCCAGCTCCAAGGCTTTCACTGGCTTACTAGGAGAATAGGGAGCAGCTCAAGGAGAGACTCACTCCTTTGAAATTCAGGGCTACATTGCTGTGGGTCATTGAGTCTAGTTCACAAGCCACCCAGTGAATCCTAGTAAAGTCACTACATTTTTTTCCCATTCTTTCCTCCCACAAATGCAGCATGCCAACTGCTAAAAGCCATTCCAGAAAGGGCATGGGAGAAACTTGGGAGAAGCATTTGCTTTCTAGCTAAATGAAGCCATTAATTCTGAATAATGCAATACTTTGTAGATTCACAGAATGGTTTAGGTTGGAATGGACCTTGAACACCATCCAGTTCCAACCTCCTGTCATGGGCAGGGACACCTCCCAGCTAGCCCAGGTTGCTCAAGGCCTCATCCAGCCTGACCTTGAACACCTCCAGGGAAAGAGCATCCACAACCTCCCTGGGCAACCTGTGCCAGTGCCTCCCCACCCTCACTCTAAAGAATTTCTTCCTAATCTCCAGTTTCAATCTGTCCTCCTCAAGATTCAATTTGTTCCCTCTCACCCTATCACTACAAGCCCTTCTCAGAAGTCCCTTCCTGGACTTGGAGGCCTCCTTCAGGTACTGGAAGGCTGCTCTAAGGTCTCCTTGGAGCCTTCCCTTCTGCAGGCTGAACAGCCCCAACTCTCTCAACCTGTCCCCATAGGGGAGGTTCTCCAGCCCTCTGATCACCCTAGATCATATTGTTATGTTGCACAGTAACGCAGTGCAGGGGCAACGAGGTTCCAGCTTTGTGTCAGTGTCCCTCATGCAGTACCTGTGATACTCTTCACATGGTCACTTTCCACGATTTAACAGCCTGAGTGATGAAAACAAAACACAGCTCTTTGACCCTTCACTGCTTACTGACAGCCAGGCACAGAGCTGAATGAAAGAGGTCCCTTCTGGCCAACCCGATGGACAGAGCAACATGCCAAACATTAAGCATCAGAAACTTGCCATCTTTGCAGAGTGAAAGGCAGCTGGCTAATATTATAGCTGTCTCACAGAGTAATGCAGCACAGCTCCAAGGACAAAGGCTGAAGTTCTGTGCCCCTCAAGTTTAATTAGTGCTGGTACAGTAGTCTAATATATGCAAGATCTTCACTTATGTGGTCTCTAGTGAAGGTCTTCATATCTAGACATACCTGCTGAAGCTTGGAACATTTCACAAACTGGGATGCATTCAGCTTCATAGTGTTACAACCTTTGAAGAAGCCTTACCTCATCAGCATTATAGACATGGGCTTGAGAAGTGAGCCAGTGCCAACTGCAGGAGGTTCAGCAAGTCACAGTGCATGGTCCTGCTGCTGGTGGTAGAGCGATTTGAGAGTAGCTCTGAAGAAGGAGATTTGGGGGTATTGGTTCCTGAGTAGCTCCCCATGACCCAACAGTGCCCTCATGCAGCCCTGAAGGCTGCATCCAGAGGAGTGTCCTTCCTGAGGATGTTCAAAGGCAGGCTGGCTGAGGCCTTGAGCAGCCAAGTCTAGTTGACAGGCATCCCTGCCCATGGCAGAGAGGTTGGAAGAGATGATCTCTGTGGTCCCTTCCAACTTAGGCCATTCTGTGGTTCTATGATTCCATGATTAGATAGAGAAATTGCTGAAAGGCTGTGGCAGGACCCAGAGAAATAACAGAGTCCTCCACAGTTCTGCTTAGCAAAAGTGTCTAGTCTGTGGTGCAGGTTTGACGTCGGGAACCAGCTGACTGTCTCTGAGCTCAGCGTGAAATATTTGCTTAGCCTGTCTGCTGTCTCCGGCAGAGCAGGAGCCCTGAACGTGCACATTCCCTGGCAGACAGGGTGCTAGTGTGTCCAGCTAAAGGCTGTGAAGGAAGCTCTGGGGACAGGCAAGCAGCTGGTGCATACACCCACCAGAGCTTCCCTTCTCACTGCTAATGAAGTGAAAGCCTGGCAAGGAAAGGGTGCATTGTTTCGATTTCATTACACAAACAAATAAAAGTACTTGCAGTTCCACAGAATTTTAAGGCAGTTAATCATAAACTTGGTATTTGCATCTCACGGGCACTGAGCATTGTGCAGATACTGGAGTTGGGATAAACTGGTTTGGAAAGGTTTGCCTGCTCTAGCTGTGCCCAGGGGTTAACCCTCGCTCCCCTGCTCAGGTGCCGGTGAAGGAAACCCTTTTGTAATCAGAAGGACTGGAAGTTAGTCTGTGAGTTGTTCACATCTCATGCCATCTTGCAGGTAGCCACTTGCTTCCAGAGGTCCACAGAGGATCTATTCCTAAGGTTAACTAGAACCTTGAAGGGGTTTTAATGTCCTTTGTACCTGTGTGGTTCTTAGACCCCTTCACTCACTTCTGTGAAGCTCTTCCAAGTTTGCCTTATAGCAGATGCATACACTGCCAGCTTCTGAATGCTAGAATTTCAGAGGCTTCTTTAGTTGTCTCCCAAATATAGGAATTGTCTCATCTGAATGTGCTGAGCTCACATTTAGGCACCAAGACGGGCACAGGCATAATGAGTTTCTGACTTTAAGCCCTCCTTATGCAGTGCTCACCCACATGCATGCAGACATGCATGAGAACACACTCGTCCAGAATCTTATTACTCTTCAATGTCATGAAGAGTGAGAAGCTCAGAGCGAAGAACTTGGTCACCCACATAATTCATACTGCCATAGGTCTCTGTTGGGCATGTTCCTACTTGAGCAATCCAGGGGAGCAGCAGTGGTGCCATAGATTCCTCATAATAGATCAGATCCGTGATCTCCCAGTCAGACACTCTGCACCCGACCTGTCTGCCTTTGTGTTCTCAGGAGCTGTGTTGTGCTGTCCTTGAACTGCTTTTGATCTAAATCTAGATAAGGATGTTTGTGTCCAAGGATGCCCTTTACTCTTCATCTGTTTTGAATCTTGCTGTGGATTCTGGGGGTGAGTGCCTGATTGCGGTGTGAATAATTTATATTTTCACATAACTGGCTCTGCCTTCCCTTTTAATTCCCATTTTTTGGCTCCTTGATATGTCCTTATGACATATAACTGGTCTTCTGGAAGTCTGTTGTCCTTACTTTTTAGTTTCCTGGTTTCCTGCATATAAAAGGAACCACACGTGCTCCTTGTAGGTCTCTGCTGAAGATTATCTCAAATCAAGTCACAGAATCACAGAACCTTAGAGGTTGGAAGGGACCTCCAGAGATCATCCAGTCCAACCCTCCTGCCAGAGCAGGATCACCCAGGGTAGTCCACACAGGAATGCATCCAGATGGGTTCTGAAAGTGTCCATAGAAAGAGACTCCACAACCTTTCTGTGCAGCCTGCTCCAGGGCTCTGGCACCCTCACTCAAACGAAGTTTCTCCTCATGCTGAGCTGAAACCTTCTCTGTTCCACTTTGTATCCATTGCTCCTTGGCTTATTGCTGTGCAGCACCCAAAAGAGCTTGGCCCCCTCCACTTGACACCCAGCCCTCAGCTATTGATAGATATTGCTCAGATCCCCTCTCAGCCTTCTCTTCTCCAGACTAAACAGCCCACATCCTGTCCTCTGAAGATGCTTAAACAGCCCCAAGTCCTCTCCTCTGAAGACTTTTTAAGTTTGGGAAGGTTCAAAACATTTCAATTTACAAAGACCCCAGCAATCTCTTAGAGAATCCAACTTCCCAAGTTTTGTTTAAAACGGAATTCTGTTGGAATCAGCATTCTGCAACTGGGAGTAATTTGTCCACTGAATTGCCATTCCATGGTGTACATGAAACACCTTCTGGAAATGCAGAGGAGCACCCCTGTGCAGGCAAGAACTTGAACTCTTCTTCAGCCAACCTACAGAGCTTATTCCCACTTCTTATATTCGTAGCTCAGTAACAAGACAGCACCAAAGTGTTTGCTAAGAGTTTTGAAACAACAGATAGAAAAGCCTCACCGGTGCTGTTTGACATCTTTGTCAGTGGCATGAGCAGTGGCATCAAGGCATTCTCAGCAAGTTTGGGTCTGACACCAAACTGTGTAGCATGCTTGACATGCTGGAGGGAGGGATTCATCCAGACAGGCTGGAGACCTGGGCTCAAGCTAATCTTACGAAGTTCAACAAGGCCAAGGTCTGGCACCTGGGCTGGAGTAATCTCAAGCACAAATCCAGGCAGGGTGAGGAGTGGCTGAGAGCAGCCCGATGGAGAAGGATTTGGGGGTGTCAGCTGGTGACAAACTCCCCAGGAGCCAGCACTGGTCGCTGGCAGCTCAGCAGGCAGCTGTGCGCTGGCTGCATCCAAAGCAGGGAGAGCAGCAGCACAGGGAGGGGATTCTGCCCCTCTGCTCTGCTCAGACCCCCCCTGCAGCACTACCTCCAGTTCTGGGGCACTCATCACATGAGGGACATGGAACTGCTGGAGAGAGTCCAGAGGAGGCCACCAAGATGATCAGAGGGCTGGAGAACCTCCGCTGTGGGGACAGGCTGAGAGAGTTGGGGCTGTTCAGCCTGTGGAAGGGAAGACTCCAGGGAGACCTTAGAGCAGCCTGCCAGTGCCTGAAGGGGACCTACAAGAAAGTCAGAAAGGGACTTTAGAGAAGGGCTTGTAGTGATAGGATGAAAGGGAATGGATTGAATCTTGAAGAGAGATTTAGACTGAAGATTAGGAAGAAACTCTTGACAGTGAGGGTGGAGAAACACCGAAAAGGTTGCCCAGAGAGGTTGTCTCCTCCCTGGAGGTGTTCAAGGCCAGGCTGGATGAGGCCTTGAGCAACCTGAACTAGTGGAAGGTGTCCCTGTCCATGGCAGGGAGGTTGGAACTGGATGGCCTTCAAGGTCCCTTCCAACCCAAACCATTCTATAAACCTATGGATGAGGTAGTTCTGTCCTGTGTGTTGTTCAGCACCTCCTGTTGCACAGCTAAGGACGCTTTTCCTCTGAGACACCAGTGCACCTTAGCCTCATAAGAAAATGTTTGACTCCCAATAAGGCAAATATCCACAACTATAATACAAAAGTGCTCTTAGGCATACATTGCCAGAACCTCACAGAAATCTGTGGAGTTGCATCAGTTCCTGTGGGCAGAAAGTAGTCTTTACTTGTTGACTCTGGGCTGTTTAGTCTGGAGAAGAGAAGACTGAGAGGGGATCTGAGCAATGTCTATCAATAGCTGAGGGCTGGGTGTCAAGTGGAGGGGGCCAAGTTCTTTTGGGTGCTGCACAGCAATAAGCCAAGGAGCAATGGATGCAAACTGGAACAGAGAAGGTTTCAGCTCAGCATGAGGAGAAACTTCTTTAGAGTGAGGGTGCTGGAGCCCTGGAGCAGGCTGCCCAGAGAGGTTGTGGAGTCTCCTTCTCTGGAGACTCTCAAAACCCATCTGGCTGCATTCCTGTGTGGACTACCCTGGGTGATCCTGCTCTGGCAGGAGGGTTGGACTGGATGATCTCTGGAGGTCCCTTCCAACCTCTAAGGTTCTGTGATTCTGTGACTCCTTATCAAGTTTTCACCTTTTCCTTTTGAATAAGAAACAAACCATAAGTGAGGCTGCCCTGGCGCTAGGGCTCTCCTCAGTGCTGCATGTCTTTTCATTTGCCACAGGCATTGTTTATGAATATCTGTCTTTCTGTCCTCATTTCTTGGGTGAGCTTTGCTCCCAACAGTTTGAGCAGCAGTGGATGCTCTCACACAAAGGAGTGGCCGGATGCCACCTCACTGTTACGCAGAGTTGGTTTGACCTGCAGACTGAGGAGACTAAGACAAACACATTGTTAATAATAACAACCTTGGGTTCCTTCTGTGATTTGCATTTTTTTTTCTCTTAGTTTATCTAACCAATTCATGTTTGCCCTGCTCATTTGTTCTAGCTCTTTGTTACCCTTATCTTTTCCATGGAAAACTTATCATGTTATTTATAATTTTATTTGGCTTCAACCCTGTTCTATTTCTCACTGCAGGTGGCTGTTTTCATTTTCTCTTTATTTCTTTGGATCTCTCAGATCATGAAGTGTTTTGCAGAGATCCTTGCAAAGACACCTGCATATTTTTGCCTTAACTGATGCATGCTGGAATTTGCCTTTTCTTTACTTTTAGGTTGCCCTGGTGAGAGAAACCACTGTGGTGTTTCCAATAAAATGTCTGTGCCCGGAGCTGAAGCATGTGAAAAGGAGACCAAAGGGTCATGATAAAAGGGAGCTTCTTCCCAGGAGCAGAAGTTGTATTCAAGTTCTACTTTCTGTCTGGAAGCTGGCTTTGCTGGAGAAGGAATTTGAGCAGGCTCATTTTCATCCCTTTGTTCATCAACTTGTCCAATACCCCTTTTGAGGGGTATCTGGCTTTGCAGGACATCTCCTTTTCACCAGGAGGGTGTACGTAACAAAAGGGTTTTGTTACTCAGTTCCAGTTTACAGTAAGCTGGGGTCTGCCTGATGTCTGGCATGTGTTTGGTGAAGCTGTATTGGTTTAGAAATCAAACCTTCATGGAAGATCTTGTGACCATTGCCTAGCTCCTCATCATTGCTACCTGTACTTACAATTTCTCAAAAGGGTGACCAGCAAAACTATAATCACCCTCACAGTGGTCTGGGTTGGAAGTGACCTCAAAAAGGTCAACTAGTCCAACCTCATCCCCCAGTCTGGATTGATTGTAATGGGCTTTTGCTTGAGATCGAATTTGGTTGGAAAGATCCAGACAAAATGCTTAGCCTATTTTCTTGACTGATGTTTTAAAAGCATAGCCTTTCTCCTTCTTTTCAGGAAGAAAAGGAGTCTGACTTACAGAGCTGTGAAGTGCAAAGGTTTGAAATGGAAGTGGATGGGAGCTGTGCTTTCAGTCCTTTACATAACACCCAGTGCCTCTGAACTTGAGGATGCTTAGACATCTCATAATGGATGGCTTGAATTATTAAACACCTCCTTTATCTTCATCTTTTTAGGATTCCCCATTAAAGCTGGAATAGTAAGTTATTACCTTCTCACCTCACCAGGAGAGCATAAAGATAAATAAATGTTTTGGTGCTAATACTGTAATATTAGTTCTAATGCATTAATGTAAGGTAATACCTTAATGCACCTATATTACATGTGTATTCACATTATAAATAAATGTCTTACTATAATACCTCAAATGCCAGAAGGATGAACACTCTAAGAAAACTCATGAGGAAATGAAAGAAGCTTTCAGAGCAAGTTTGATTCATGTGTAGCAAATAGAGCTTGGGGGCCACTCCCTGCATGCATTGGCTCACTGCTCGTTGCATGAGTATCGTCCTGTTTGTGTCTTAAGGACAGTATCTCCTAACCTGTCAATAATCTTCTGGTGTGTGGTTTCTAGGTTTTCAATAAGTGATGTGTGAAGATAGGTCTTTCAGCTTCAGGTATCCTGTGGGTTGAATCTACAAATGAAACCTTTAGATCCCTTGTCCAAACCTCTGCCAGTAGCTGCTGGGCAAATTGGGGAGCTCACTGAAGAATTTGCCTTTTCATGAGGATGGACACACAAGAGTACTCACTCTGCTCTGGTGAGACCCTACCTGGAAAACTGCATCCAGTTCTGGAGCCCCTATTACAGGAAAGATCTGAAGGTGCTAGAAGGTGTCCAGAGAAGGGCCACGAGGATGATCAGAGGGCTGGAGCTGCTCTGCTATGGGTACAGGCTGAGAGAGTTGGAGTTGTTCAGTCTGGAGAGGGGAAGGCTCCAAGGAGACCTTTTTGTGGCCTTCCAGTATCTGAAGGGGGCTGCAAGAAAGCTGGAGAGGGACTTTTTAAGATGTCAGGTAGTGATAGGACTGGAGGGAACAGAACAAAACTAGAAGTGAGTAGATTCAGATTGGATATTAGGTGGAAGCTCTTCAGCATGAAGGTGGTGAGAGACTGGCACAGGTTGCCCAGGGAGATGGTGGAAGCCTCATCCATGGAGGTGTTTTAAGGCCAGGCTGGATGGGGCTGTAGACAGCCTGCTCTAGTGTGAGGTGTCCCTGCCCATGGCAGGGGGGTTGGAACTGGATGATCCTTGAGGTCCCTTCCAACCCTGACAATTCTGTGTGATTCTGTGTGACTCTGTGTGAGTGGCCTTTGTTAGCTCCTGGGAAAGCCCTGTGAAGGAAGTGAAGAACACTCAGTGCAAATGGAAACTGAAGGCAATGTGGTTCTCCATTATCATCACTATGTGACTATGATTTTTTTCACTGAGCTTTAACATGGCTAAACTTGGCTGGGTTGTATTGGCAATGGTAGGAAGCACACCCTAAACTTGACAGCCCATTGTAAGCCCAATGAAGCCCTTGCTTCAAACCAAGCTTCCAAAAGAAAAGGTGAGTGTGTTTTTCACTGTGAATACAAAGAACACCATTAGTTTTCCCATAACAATATATGTTACTATAGATAACAATTATTCCAGCTATTGTTACAGAGCAAATGCCCTTGATGGGGGATTTCCATTTAGAAAAACAACTAAGGGCTAGAATTTGGCAAACTGCAAAGAAAAAGTGACAAAGGAATGGGTAGCCTTAATGAGAGGTGATGTTTGCCTGTAACATGGAACACAGTTCAGAAAGAGTCCCTCTGATGGTTTGGGAGTTACCTGCTCCCCCACACAATGAAATCACCCAGACTAGACTCAGCCAGCTGGAAGTTAAGGAATGAAGCTATATTTACAGCTTAGCACAATATACAAGCAGATATATACATTGTATACAGGAATATTTACATAAATATACAAGTTAAAGGTAATAGAGAAACACAACAGCCCTCCCAGAAATCAGAGTCCCCAGGAGGGGCTCCCAACCACACTTCCACCTTCTTTCCACCCCTCTACCTTACCCCAGGGTCTGCCTTACGTGCAAGGTGAGTTTGGAGGATGGGCAAGGGGAGTTAGAAACAGAGTGATGAGTTGGGTCACACAGCAGCAGGGCAGCAGACACAGCAGCTCCCAGAGAGAGAGAGAGAGAGACTCTCTCTTATCTATGATTGTGTCCTTGTTTTTATACATCTCAGCAAGCCTATGAGTGAAGCAGACATCAGCATTGTTTGCTTTTCACAGCCTGTAATCTAATTTTTTTCATTAAAATATTCCAATTAGCCTCAAACCAGCACAGTCTCCATCCTAGTGCTGGTTTGAGCTGGAAACAGCTGAGAACAGAAGGAATTTACCCCAAAGGAGTAAATAAAAGCATTCACACAGAATTGGAAGTTAAATGGAAATACTATTCACAAAAATAAACAGAATACAACAGGTACCAAGGTAGAGGCATTTATGTACATTCAGAATCAGTCCTGGCCTGGCCTTCGTTTTTAGGCTGTCAGGTAGTGACAGGACCAGGGGGGATGGAGCAAAGCTGGAGGTGGGGAGATTCAGACTGGCCATGAGGAGGAAGTTCTTCACCATGAGAGTGGTGAGAGCCTGGCATGGGTTGCCCAGGGAGGTGGTTGAGGCCCCATCCCTGGAGGTGTTTAAGGCCAGGCTGGATGAGGCTCTGGGCAGCCTGCTCTAGGGTAGGGTGTCCCTGCCCATGGCAGGGGGGTTGGAACTGGATGATTCTTGTGGTCCCTTCCAACCCTGACTGATTCTATGATTCCCAGCCAAGCCTCAAGAGAGGCCTCAGCAGCCTCGAGCAGCCAAGCCTCTCCCCCAGCACCAGGCTCAGCAGACCTCACTGCTCTCCCCTCAGAGCAGGCCCCCAGCAGGCTGCAGGCCGGGCCTCACTGCCCCCCACCCCCTGGCCAGAGCAGGCCTGGTGGGCCTCAGCTGGGCAGCCCAGGAGTAGCTTTCCAGGCAGCCTACTGCCACACACCCAAAGTGATAGAGACAGCAGCACGCTGGGAGTGAGAGGAGAGAGGGAGAGGCAGGGGAAGGGGAACAGAGTAACAATGTGTGATACCCTCTGTCCTCCCGGGCCCTCTGCGACTGTCTGCTCGTCTGCAGGACTCTCTGGCCATGGCAAGGCAGTTAGTCCCAAACCTGTGCCTGGCTGTTGGGGAATGTTTTTACAGGGAGTCTGTTGCTGTGCAGCAGTGCTTAAGAGTTGCTTCTGACTTGGCTGCAGCAGACTGAGGGCAGGAGCATCAGGCCCTGAATCTGTGATTGCTTGACGTGTCTGCCCTACCTGCCAGCTTCCTACACTCTCCTTTTGATATGCCCCTGGAATTTAACAAACGAAGCAGAGATGAATATTAATGGGGAGCAGGAATTACCATACATTTGTTCTGCGTTTTCATCAAGTGTCAGACACTGCACTGACAGACGCCGGTGCAAGAATCTACCCAGATTTAGATAATTTCCTCAATGCTTGATGGCTATAATTAAGTTAATTCTGGGAATCTTCGCTGACATTTCTACCATACTGTGACTGTGGCCTCCTAGCTCCTAATTAGAGAGGTTTTCATCTTTTCTCTGCCACCTAGAATCGTGTGGGGACCAAAACGATGTTAATTTTGTGGCTGCAGTGCTGGAGAAGGATACGCGGAGGGAAAGGTCTGCCTGGCTCTGAAAGCCACCTGTAATCCTCTGTGCTGAACCACATGTAAGTGCCAATAAGCATACTTGGGAGCATGGGGACAGCATAGCTGGACAGGCAGGGCAGTAAACCCGAGGAGCCGCCACCCTGTGTGGCACTGTGCCTTTGAAAATAGCACATTACTAAATAATGCATGCTGGTGTGCTGGCCAAGTTAGCCTCACCTTGCCCAGACCTGTTGGTACAGTGCACTTTTTTGTCTGTCTGGAAGTATTCTGGGTCTTAGCAACCAGAGCTGTCTCTGCCCTAGGGAGCTGAGACAGAGCAGGCTTACAGCCACACAGACAGACGGCGACACAACAGCCTAAGAACCCTAGCTGAACCAAATCTCTGCTGCTTTTCCTGGTGCCCTTTCTAGCAGCAGGAAAAGTCTCGTTTCCCTCAGCTGTATTGAGATCCAGTAGTGCTTCTGCAGCTCATGGATGAGACATATTCCAGTGTGACTCTGCATTTAGCTCAGTGGGATGAAGTAAGAGCTGGGTTCCTTGGTAAAGATGCTCTTCTTACTGGGAAAGGAAGCATTCATTATTGCTTTCTCATTCTTTGCGTACTTCTTAGCATTTTCCTGTTCTCCTACTCTGCTGATATGATGATAAGACATGATTTTGATGATGAAAGCTTTAGTATAAATTCTCACCAAGGCACGACCTGGAATGCAAATACTCAGACTCCGTGACATGAACACCATGAGAAATTTTATAAGTCCCTATAGGGCAGCTTATGAAAACTCCAAGCAGCTGTGTAGCTGTTTTCAGTGACAAACCTTAACCTCCGCTGTCGAAAGTACAAGGCAGTACTGCTTTCCAGGCAGACACTTACACTCTTCCTTCTTCCTGAGGGAAAATTTTCTTTGCTAGGCAAGAATTAAGGTGAACTCAACTATAGCCTGAGTGAAAAATGATGGGATCTTCCCAACCAACACTTGTACACAGGTGCACCTTATCTGTGTGAAGAAAGCAACTCAGGCTTCAGTGCAGCTGGTGTCAGTGTGGGTAATAGGAGCAAGAGTGACATTCCTTGAGCCTGAGATCCACTATTTACCTTGAAATCAGGTTCAGTATAAATAACATGTGTGAAATGTTTTCCCTACAGTGACAATGAGCTTTGATTAATAATTAATAGCAGCTCTGGGTATTGAAGGACAGTTCATTCTCTGTACTGGGTAAATCCAGCACTGAGAATGCTTGTCAGCAGCTTTTGGGAGGGAGATTTGTGATGAGACCTGGAAGCAAAACTGAACAAAGACTGGAGAATGAACCACTGAACAGTCACTGCGTAGCAATATTCAGCACTCCTTGTGGTTTATGCATAAAAATTAATGAAACCTCAGAACCTTCCCACACTACTACATTTTTAGCTGGTTTTATGTGAGATGCCTTTTCCGACAGGTGAAATAATATTAGACAGATGAGGGATTATAGTTTCATTTAGGCACCTCATTTCCTCCTCGGGGTCATGGTTGCAAGCTGGTAAGGTAACTCACACATGGGCAAGGAGAACTCTGCACTCAGAGCACTTCAAGCTCTCCTGCGAGCATGGATCTTCCTTAAGGAAGTAGCATTTCCTTGCTCTTCATCCCTGTTGAGAGCTGATCTGATGGGTTAATTAGTGAAAGGCCTCTAATGCAATGCTCAGGCTGTAGCTAAGAGGAACAGGCAAAAATATTTTGCCTGACTTCCGTGGGCTGTAAAGCAGGTGCCTTAAGGAAAGTTTCAGATTTCCTTTGCTGAGCTTAACCTTCAGAATTAGGAAGGTTGAAAGCAGAGAAATGTAAAACGAAACATTCAAAGAATCACAGAATATCAGAGGTTGGAAGGCATCTTCAGAGATCATCCAGTCCAACCTCCCTGCCAGAACAGGGTCACCCAGGAAGGTCACACAGGAACACATCCAGGTGGGTTTGCAAAGTCTCCAGAGAAGGAGACTCCACAACCTCTCTGGGCAGCCTGCTCCAGGGCTCCAGCACCCTCACCATACAGAAGTTTCTCCTCACACTGAGGGCGAACCTCCTGGGTTCCAGCTTGAACCTGTTGTTCCTCGTCCTAGCACTGGGCACCACCAAACAGCCTGGCAGCTTCATGTTGACACCCACGCCTCAGATATTCATAGACATTGATGATGTCCCCTCTCAGCCTTCTCCTCTCCAGACTAAGCAGCCCCAGATCTTTCAGTTCTCTGTCTGGAGCTCATATGCTGATTTTCTGCCCAGCTAACGTGCATGGAGCTGAGCTTTCATACTCAAGCCCAACTACACATCAGAGGATGAATTTTTCCCCTCATTTTGTTTCTTACTTTCTCCCAGGCACTCAGAGTAGCTGGAAGAACAAAAGACTTCTTTCTGTGGACTTGTGCATTTCACAGGATGTTCAAGATACGAAAAGGAAGATTTGAGCCCATGGTATTGGCTTACCCAGTCCACCTCCTGGCCAGCACTGGGTTATTCCAAACTGTGTATCTCCTAATATTATTTCCAGACTAATTTTAACTTAAGCCATTCCTACTTTTCAGTTCTATTCATTCTAATGATAATCTCCTTATCTACCTGAAATAACCTGCATTAAACAAAAAAAAAAAAAAAAAACCCAAACCCAAACCCAAACCAAAACAAAATTAAACAAAAAAGAAAAGGGATGGTCTTAAAAAAACAACTACAAAGAAATCAATCCCTCATCCATTACCAGGTTTTTCTTTTGTTCTGGAGCCACGCGTGTAACCCGGTTAGACCTGTTCTCTTTGAGTGCTGAGGACTGAGCTGGCCTTATGCAAATGCTCCCAGCCTCTTCTTGCTTGTTGTCGTTACAGACCCAATCAAATGAACAGGAAATGACCTAAGGAATTTGCCTATTGGCTGCCTGAGTGCTCAGCAAAATGTTTTAAAATTAATATCACATCCATTTATCTTCACTCCTGGGAGTCTTTAGGAGGCATAACTTAGTACCTGTGTTTACCCAACCTCTGTTCTGGAGACAGTTCTCCCATTGCCTCAGTTAAGGATTGCCACTCCAGAACCTGCAACTAAATGAGGTAAGGTGTTTGGGGTTTTTTTTGTTGTTTTTTGTTTTTGGTTGTTTTTTTTTTTTTATATACTTCCTTTAAATTGGCACCAGTGAAAATAAAAAGAAACAGAAGTGTCTACTGAACTCACAGCCACCCTACTGAGCCTTTCCCTTCCCAGTTTGGAACAGCTGCTAAGCTCAATTGATCAAAAGGCTTTTCAATGTTACCAAAAAGTGACTTCTGTTTTCCCAGACTTGTATCTTGCTTCTGCTGTGTTTGTTTGACGGGGGCCAGGTCTTTCCTTACCCAGAACTGTCACTGGCTTTGAATCAAGTCAATAGCTTCAACAGGATGATTTAAGGTTTCCCAAGGATCCGTTTTATTCTGAGGTATCTAACAATGCTCTGGATCCTAGTTCTGCTGCTCTGGTGCACAGAGGGTCATCTGTTCAGTAAGGCAAGTGGTGAAAGAGTGGAGCTTCTCAACACTATGGAGAGTGCTGCTGTTGCAGAGCTGTGAGAAGCTTTAGAGTGATAGCGTTTCTGTGGCTTTTGGTGATGAGGACCTTGGTGGTGATTGTGCTGCTAACAAAACCCCCTAAAGGGCACTTCTAACTTGGTTTGGTTTTATCCTCAAAGCAATTCCTTGGCAGTGCTTCTGGTGATGGTGGTTCTGCCTATCTTAGCCCCTTCTAAGCTAGTGCACTGCACGGAACCCAGCTCAGGCACTGAGTAGGTAAACACAGTGTGAGCAGAGGCCTGCAGTGTCTTTGCCTGTTTAATTTGTTTCTCTTCCAACTGTAATTTTATTTGAATAGAATCAGAAATGGCCCCTTAAGGTATATGCACAGCTGTTAAAAGAATGACAGAAGTGAATGTAAAGAAAAAAACCCAAATTGTTCAGAATCTCTGTTGGTGTTGTAAAATGTGTGTCACGGGTTGAGTGATAAATGTTTGCATCACCACAGCAGAGGCACAAAACTCTTGTGTACGTGGTTACCAAGGTACTGAATTTTACCAGTGATGTGCCTTTTGGATTACTTCACCTGAAAACTATCATTTGTCACCTTAGCTTCTAAAAGTACATCCAACTGTCCTCGTTTCCACCCCCCTCGCCCTGCCCCGTTCTTTAGATAATGCCAAAATGCCAATTCATAATGCCAAAAAGAAAAAAAGACCCTTGAGGTAAAAGTTTCACTAGGTGATTTCATTTGTACTTGTGTCACACAGAACTATGTTAAAGATACCTGTCTTGAAACAGTATTTCCTGGAATTTTGGGACTCTTTAGTTGGGGAGGGAGGTGGAAATGCACTCCTTTAAGTTTTGTCTGGATAGCACATTTGCAAGTAGCAACTGAAGCCAGCTTTGTGGCATCTGTTTTGCACTGTAGAAAACAGCAGAGCTGCAAAATGTAGCAGTTTGATATTTAATGCAAATGCAGAAAGTAAAACCAAAAAGAGCTGCGATTCACATTAGAAAAACACCAGGATTAAGATGTTTCACCAAGAGCTATCACAATTAATGACAGCTTCATTCCTGGCCAAAACCAGAAGTGAATTCCCAGAATTTTTCAGACCTGAAGCAGAAATTACCTCCTAAAAACTTGCAATCTTGTAAAAAAAAAAACCCCAAAGTCCAGAAATCCAATAACAGGGAATTCACCAGAACATTTTTAACTGCTCCAGCAATCAAATACTATTCCCCTAAAAATATTTTCTCTCATTTTGAGTCTAATGTGGTCTAGTTTCAACATTCACCCACCTGATTTTGTTTCTTTTTGATGGTTAGTGTGAATTCCCCTGGCTGGCAAATTTCTGTTTCTTCTGTACATAGCTAGGGAAAAGTCCTTCCTCAGCCTAATTTTTGATAACTGTGACAGTTTGAGCTCCATAGGCTATTTCTCTTGTGGAACAATTTACACTTTGTGAACCTCACTGTCAGCTTTCCCATCCTTTAATCACTTTAGTGGTCCTATATAAGTTTTCAACATCTGCTGTGAACTTTGGATGTCAGGACTTTAGGACAGGCTGTAGGACCAGTAGTGCCAAACATAAAGGTAACACAAGTGAGTATACTGGGAGCTCAGTCTCAGGGCTTTATAAAGTGCTTTCTTAGAGCCCTCTGGACCCCATTCTCACCTTCAAGCGTTGGTCCTACAAGTGGAGATGAGGTTATCATTAGTAGAGGTAGTGTCTATTTGCATGTTTTTCTTTCCAGTCCTAGTGCTATTTGTAAAGCCTACAAGGATGGTAACAAAGGATAATTTTCCCAGGTCATAGTGATAAAGGCTCTCTTACCAGACTAGAAAAATGCTTGGTTTTCCCCAGCACAAATTATAGGTGGCCCTTCACAGCAATTTACAGGGTGACAACAACGTTGTGGTGAGATCAGGTAGTAGAATGTGGTCTGTTTAAGGTGAGACATTGTCACCTGAGAGAATCCACTGTGCTGTCGCTGTGGGAATTTCAGACTGACTCGCCTGTTCTCTGAGTGCTCTGTGTTTTCAGCAGTTGTTCACTACTAGTTCTCTCTGGGAGGTGCAAGATGGCAAATTGCAATGGAGAGAGATCAAAACCGAAAAAGGAAAATCATCCAGAGACACAGGTGAAGAGAGATTAGAGAGGGGAAAGGGTTTCTGTAGGTGCGTCTGTGTCTGAACAGGACTGACGTGTTAGCCTGTCCCATAGCAATTTGCACCAAATAAAAGCCTTGGAAGGATGAAATTCTACACCTGCTGGAGAAGTGAACATTTATGTACAATTCTCACAGAAGACAGCCAATGATTTTACTCCCTCAGTAAACTCAGATAGCTTCCCATGAGCCACAACACCTTTGCAGAATCGTCTCTTACCTTCTCTCCCTTGTTTATCCCTTGGCCAGGTCTAACAATCTCAGGACCAAACCATTCAGTCTTCTCCCACTGGCTGTAGCACAGTGTGGCTCTCTCCAGTGCAGGCTACAGTTATGTGCATTCCTTGCTTAGATTCAGTCCCAACAGAAGAAGCCTCTTTAGGCAACACAACGGATGCTGTCTCTGTGCTGTGGCCATTGGGAGAGATGGGTGGGAAAGTGGATGCTACAGGACAGGCTCGTCTAGCTGAAAAACTGGTCAGTGTCCTGAGACCAAGTTACAGGCAGAGACGAAGGACTTGTTATTCTGATGGTAATGTGACCACCCTTTGTAGGATTTTCTGTGGTCTCACTCTCATCACCCTTCCTACAGCTTTAAAGCAGGTGTCCTTTCTGAGGACTCGGCGTTCCTGCGGCAAGCAGCACCTAAAAAGAAAAGGGTCACAAACTTAATTGTCAGTTGTCATTGCTAATGACACATGATGTCAGGATGTGGTGGAACCCAACACAAAGGCTCTGCTGTCCATGAGGAAATGAACAGAAATGCTAACTATTTTCGTCACTTGAGCAGTTTGTGGCGTTCAGCGAAGTCAGGTCCTTGCCCAGCCTCACAGCTTAGTTACTGGGGGACTTTCAGACATGAACTCCTGGAGGTCTCTCCTTAACAGTGAGTGCCTTGTGAGCACCAGTGAAGGCTAGCACCGTCCTCAGCAAAGCATGCTGGCTTCAGCTGCCCGGCCAGACTGGTGCTCAAGGCTGCTTCAAGATCTCTAACCACAAATGTCTGCTTCTCTTTCTCCCTCTCTGCCTTCAGCACACTCTGCAGCTTACAGATATTTTGGCCCTTGCTGAACCAAGGATTTATTCCTGTAAGTTTTCAGGAAAAGGGCACTTTGTGAATTTGGTAAAGGTGAAATTCACCTCTGATAGAGGGGGTAAGTGAGGAAGAGTTTGTTCTCACAGCTGGTGTACGGAAAAGTAAAGATTAGTTTGGTTTCTGCAGGAGTTGTCAGGAGTCCTTCTTAGTATGAGGGCTGTTTTGAACTGTATTGGGGATACAGCTTGCACCAAATCCATCACTGAATGCCTCTAATTCCTGGGACATTTGTTGGTCCTTGATCAAGTGAAATGGTCATTGGGCGAGAACGAGTAAACAAGGAGTCATGTAGCCAGTGGAGCAATCAAGGGGCATTTTCAGTGTCTCCCTTTGAGAAAGAACCCTCAAAGGCTCCGTTTCCAGAAGCTGACATCTCACATGGCTATGGTTACCTGTTCCTCTGCTAATCTGGTGAAATGTGCTCCACAGGAAAGAGCATGAGAACTAATGGACAAAACAGCTCGCTGGGGCTAGGTAATCACTGGTTATAAACCAATAAGTTGGGGCAATAAAAGAGAATTGCTTTATAGTAGTAAAAAAAAAAAATTTAATTCTACTTAAAGGATCTGCAAACACATAGAATAAAATAAAAGTTCCTACCTGTTATGGGGGAAGGATACAGATGTGTGCACTTGAGATATTTCCTCAGGTCCCAATTAGATGTAGCTGGAATACTCTCCTGAGTCCCTACAGATTGAAGACTGAGCAACTACGTGTGAAAATATGCTTTGCTGTCCAAATTGTTAGTGTCAGCATCATCAGAATCTGTGAGTGTGTGTTTTAGAACTGTGATGGGTATTCTTTGAGCTAGCAGTAAGCAGGTAAGTGATTTCTCTTGCTATATAATCAACAAACCCACGTAAAACTACCCAAGATGCTAGGGTCAGGAATCAGGCTAAGACCATGGTACAATGATTACCCCTAAACTTTCTTAATGATTCTTACTGAAACATATAATTGTTATTACACAACAGATTACAAGCATTATGATGAGGCACTTTCAAAGTATGCCTGGTTAAGCAATTGTCTCGTAGATTGGCAGGGCTGTGAGGGGCTTTATCAGGGAGTCAGAGTCTGACACATTCAAGGAAACAGTTCTCACCTCTTTTGCAGTGACACTTAATAGACTACTGACATAAAACAGACTTGCAATATTCCCAGACAGCTGCCCTGACAGAGGATGATGGCAATGTTTTAGAAGGCAGAATGAACAGATGATGAGATGAACAAGATCCCCCCAGAGACTTCTCAAAAACGTGATGCGCAAAACACAATAGAAATGAAATTGGTTTAGAGAATTACCTTCCCTTTTTGGTGGAGCTGTAGTACTTCATAAGAACAGGTAGAAACTTCTCTTCCTCCTTTAAAATCTTAAATGATTAAATGTTTTTGGATGATAGTCAAATTGTAGTCAGTCCAGTAAATCTTTCTCAGTCTGCCCATGGCCACTCCCCATGTGCACACACACTCTCACACAAGCATACATGCACATGCACATCCCTTATCTCCCACACAGCCTTTCTTGCCGTACTTTTTAATGTTGTGATTCAAATATTTACCCCCATTTCAACCAATTTTCCTTCCCCCCCCCCCCCAATCTGAGTAATGTCTTCATGTCATCCTTTAAAAGATGAAACTGTTTGTCTTTGGTGTTTATGTATATTTTGTCAGCAGGTGTAAATCAGTGGCTGGCACTGTCCCACAGTGAGCAGGAGTCTGCCTATGCCAAGAGCCCTGGCCTGAGCTGTCTGTGGCTTCCACACCTGCTGTTTTCCCCCTCTGCTGCAGTTTCCCTTACAGGAACATGTGCGTGGCCTGAGAGCTGCTGTGCCCGGGGCTGCCCTCCTTCAAACCCTGGAATCTGCAGCTCTAGCAGCAACCAGACTCTTCTGTGCTAGCATTGAGATAAGGAAGCGATGCACAGCCTCAAAGCTGTGAACATCATCAGTGCTACCATGCACATGAAAAGCTGTGAGAGCTTTGGCTTAGTTAGAGCCAGGGCCGAACCTATGACACATTTTTTATATTAAAAATCTTACGGAGATTTAATCATTAAAGATAAAAAGAAAAGGAAAAACTCCTCAGCACCTGAAAATAGCTGTTCTAAGGGTCTCTGCTAACACAGTGTTAAAGTTGATATCACTCAGATGTCAATATGCCTCCTTTTTCCTAAAGTAATTGTACGAAATTGATTTGGTTAGTAGAACCCGTTCCAATTACCTTGAGGACTAAGTGAGCAACATACCTGTGAAGGGGATCAAAAACAACTGAGGGAAATAAGCTTTTCCCCCCCTCTTTCTGGCTCCTCCAGCCACAAACTACTCAGTTGCTTGAGACCTGGCAAGCTTGTGCTACAGATAGAGAACCGAAGATGGTGTTCGAAACTGTTTTACTGGTTAAAGGCCTTTGGCAGTGTTTGAAGGGAGCTTCCCTGACCAAGTAAGCCGAGAGAAGAAAAAAAAAAAAAACAAAAATTGCCACCAAAAAAAAAAAAATCCAACAGAGAAATAAAATAAATAGGAGGAGAAGGAATGGCAGTGCTAAGTGAGAGAGGAGGAACAGGATCACGCCCTTCACATCCTGGGTAGCATTTGAGATGGCCACATCTGGTAGCCTTCAGAGGCTACGTTTCAGGATTACCGTGGTGAGGCTCTGCAGAGGGCTCCTTGGTGACCAGGTACACAACAGCCATGTTAGGCTGTTTTATTGCTTCTAGCACAGCTGCTCTATGGTGACATTATTGCCTGTTTGCAGTAATATCTCAGTTTGGTATTTGATGTTTTCTGCCTTTTATAAACAATTCTACACGACAGTCTGAGCTGCACTTTTGTTACTTGGACAACTTGAATATAGGTTTTTGCAGCTCAGTTGCTGGGGATCCTCCCTCTCTCTTTTCCGAGGGAACTTGCTTTTAAAAATTCCTTTCTTACAAAAACACCCAAACAAACAGGAAAATGCTGCAAAACCTTGAAACAGCCACAGTTGCACAGAACAGACGTTTTGAATTTTGGCCAGCTCTCCTTAGGTACTTCTAACTCATTTTCAGAATCACGCATCGGTCAAAGGCAGATTTTTTATTGAATACTTCAAGTGTAGATTTAATTGTTCAGCTCTCCTAGGCCCATAATAGCCATGATGGGTCAAAGAACCTTGGGGTCAGTCTGAGTAGGTCTCTTTTTTTTTTTTTTTAAATTCCTTCTCCTATTGTCTTGGTTTGAGCTGGAAACTGCTCTACACTGAGGACGGAAGGAATTGGACGAGGCCTTGAGTGACCTGTACTAGTGTGAGGTGTCCCTGCCTATGGATGATCCTTGAGGTCCCTTCCAACCTTACCATTCTATGATTCTATGAATTTACCCCAAAGGAATAAATAAAAGGACTCACGCAGAATTGGAAGTTAAATGGAAA
>WBNM01038324.1:1100-18365 GCA_013399055.1 Ramphastos sulfuratus | reverse complement strand
CCAGATGGGGTCTGAGGAGAGATAGACTATCCCTCTCTTCACCCTGCTCTCCTAATATCTGGACATGGACTTGTTGATATGCTACCAGCTGGAGGTGCTTTATTTATCCCGCACAGCAAAAAGAAAGAACATGTGAACATTGGTTTTTCACCCTTATTCTGAGCAATTTCAAAACACTCTGCACTGAAAAGGAAAATGTTCTTCATGAATATCCATAAGGACTGATGAAAATTCAGGTTTCTTCACCATTTGGATGGGCACTACAATTTTTTTCTCTGCCAGGAAACAACAAAAGATCAAAGTGGCAGCCTTAAAGACAGTGTGGTGAGTTAGCAAGAGTACAAGACATTACAAGCTGTCAATATGGTATTGTTCAGGGCTGTCAAAATTAAAGACAATTTATGCCTTGTAAGGGCAGGCTAAAATTAAGGCCTTGCAACTGCAGAAGAACCTAAACATTATAGTAGTCTAGCTGCTAGAAATATCTCATTGACTGAATGTTAATGCATCTGTGGGATTTTCAGGAGTGTGCATTGAGGGCAGCAGAAAATGGAATGGAGTTTAATCTGGAAGGAGACAAGAAAATTATGTCTTTCTCTGTTAGAATCAAAGCCAAGGAGAATTTGGATACTTTCCATTACTTAGGGCTGACTCAGCCTCTTTTTTTGAATTTAGTCTAGTGTCTGTTGCAGAGATGCCAACAAAGCTATCCATCAAAATACTGGGAGGAAAAAGCTCAGGTGCTCTCCCACCCCAGCTATTTATAGGAAAGCCTTGCAATTGCATGTGAGACAAGTGCCCTGGTTAGGTTTTTACATTCCAGAGCCCTAAATCCAGCTCTTTGGCTCAAATGCGGCTCAAAAATTATAATTGGCTATCAGTTGTGGCTATCAGTTGTGCAGCTCTGCTATGAGGACAGGCTACAACAGTTGGAGCTCTGCGGCCTGGAGAAGAGAAGGCTTCCAGGAGACCTTATAGAAGCCTTCCAGTTTCTGAAGGGGGCCTACAGGAAGGCTGGGGAGGGACTATTGACAAGGACTTGTAATGACAGGACAAGGGGCAATGGGTTTAAAGTGGCAGAGGGGAGATTTAGACTGGATGTTAGGAGGAAGTTCTTTGCAGTGAGGGTGGTGAGGCACTGGCACAAGTTGCCCATTTAGGTTGTGGCTGCTCCCTCCTGGAGGTGTTGAAGGCCAGGTTGGAGGAGGCCTTGAGTGAGCTGTACTAGTGGGAGGTGTCCCTGCCTATGGCAGGAGGTTGGAACTAGATGATCCTTGAGGTCCCTTCCAACCTTACCATTCTATGATTCTATGTTTAGTAAAGCTGAAATAAACCACAGGAATTAAATTTAGCTACAGAAGATTGGGAGAGAAAGTGTAAATTTTGGAGCCTTTGTAGAAAACTTTCTCATTTGAGAGAAAGGTGTTAGAGCACCAAAGAATTTTCATGGTACGTTAATATAAGTACAAGAATATTTTTCATCATAATCTGTACATTCAGTCATATACATAAATAGAATGCAGGAAATGCTGTGGTTCCTAGACACAAACTAGGATTTGGATTGGCACATCTTCCACTAAACTTCCCAGAAATCTTTCATTTGTTCTCCTACTGTTTGAAGAAATCCCAGGTAAACTAGTTTGGTGGGTTGTTGTTTTGTCTTTTTTTCCAGAAGGCTTCCAACAGTTCCCATATTTTTTTAATTCTTAAGGCTAAAAATTGTAATCAGGACAAGAAACTTCTGGGATTAAATCAGAAACATTTGCAGCCTACTGAAGGAATCATTTAGAGCTTTACATAATGATATGAACAGGGACTATTGACAAGGTCTTGCAATGACAGGACAAGGGGCAATGGATTTAAACTGGCAGAGGGGAGATTTAGACTGGATGTTAGGAGGAAGTTGTTTGCAGTGAGGGTGGTGAGACACTGGCACAGGTTGGCCAGGGAGGTTGTGGCTGCTCCCTCCCTGGAGGTGCTGAAGGCCAGGTTGGAGGAGGCCTTGAGTGCCCTGTACTAGTGGGAGGTGTCCCTGCCTATGGCAGGGGGTTGGAACTAGCTGATCCTTGAGGTCCCTTCCAACTTTACCATTCTATGATTCTATGGTCTTGGAACCTCTTCTGAAGTCTGTACAGTATTCTGTTCAGCCTTGTGCAAAACCCCATCTTTCAGAAAGACACTTGAACATTTTCAGGGAGTTAATAAAATGGCTATAACTATACCCAGATTTTAGTGGCAACATGCCACAGACAGCATTTAATCTTGTGCCACTTGTTTCCAATGTGCCCTGTATCTAGAAACCTTACTGTAGGGAAATGATGAAGATCAGCTTCCTACTGATGAAAGGCTTTTTCTGCAGAGTAGAAGAACCTCTGCCAATGAGGTGCCCACAGCACTGTCCTAGCACTGTGTCTATAAATACTGTGACCATTTCACTCCTTTTGTTCAACAGCATGGTAGAAAGTGAAAGCCCCACATCTGATGTATTACTTTTTCAACCTAGTTTCCAAAGGATTTGAAACTTCTGAGTGCACATTTCAGCCATCCCCCTCCCCCCACCCCAAACTACAGCAATTATCTATGTTTCTGAAAAATATACATTTTTTAGCATAGCTGACACAAAAATAGATGTCCCAAATACCTTCAGTTTCTGCAAGCTTAGTGCAAGTAAAGGAGTGTGATGTTTTGGGAGTTCCCTGCCCCCCCCCCCCCTTTGTAAAATCCCCCAGACTAGACCCAACCAGCCGGAAGTTAAGGANGCCAGAAGCTGCTAGACAGCCTGAGAGTGTCTGCAAGCCTGAGTGTCTGTGTCATCTATGTTTTGAGTACTTACCCATCTCAGCAAGCCTATGAGTGAAGTGGACATCACCATTGTTTTCTTTTCACAGCCTATAATATCATTTTCTCCATTAAAATATTCCAATTAGCCTCAAACCAGCACAAGGAGAAAGGTGATAGTGCAACTTTCACTCTTGATATGATGTGACAATGGAGAGGAGAGTGTAAGAGAAGGAGAAAGTAAGGATATTGCATAAAATGCCTCAGTCATGGCTTTCCTGAATTTCACAGAGTCACAGGGAACCAAGTTCTTGTTAATCCCTCTACAGAGCAGCTTGCAACCAGCAGCTGTGGAGGGTGGTTGTATAGCCATTACTAATACAATAGCATATGTGCTGATGACTTTATAATACTGACGTAAGGTAGGTGGGGAGATGACACACCAAGCCCCACACCTACCGTAACTCCGTAACGTCTCTATGGAAAGCCAGCACTAGCCTGCAAATAGAGAGGCTGTCAAAGCACTCCATATGTAATTCTCTGTGTGATAAGCAATGTGTACATTGCTATGACGCTATCAGAAGTTCTCTGTGCAAGTCATGCCACCTGGGAAGGACAGGAAGGTAATTTCTGTCTGCACATCCCCCATCCAGACCACTTTTAAAGCATACTTAAAGGCTTGCAAAATTATTGCAGGGTTCCTTAGTAACTAAGGGGCTAAGATCAAGTGTAGTATCTGTTCTTATCAGTTTAATATCTGATACGTCCTCGATTAGAGGACTTTATATTAAACAGATTTTTGGGCACAAAATTTTTTTTTTACATTGAGGTGCTTGAGCGTGTCCAGAGAAGGGCAACGAGGCTGGTGAGAGGCCTCGAGCACAAGCCCTATGAGGAGAGGCTGAGGGAGCTGGGATTGTTTAGCCTGCTGAAGAGGAGGCTCAGGGGAGACCTTATTGCTGTCTACAACTACCTGAAGGGTGGTTGTGGCCAGCAGGAGGTTGCTTTCTTCTCTCAGGCAACCAGCACCAGAACAAGAGGACACAGTCTCAAGCTGTGCCAGGGGAAGTTTAGGCTGGAGGTGAGGAGAAAGTTCTTCACTGAGAGAGTCATTCCCCACTGGAATGGGCTGCCCAGGGAGGTGGTGGAGTCACCATCCCTGGAGGTGTTCAAGGCACGTTTGGACGTGGCACTTGGTGCCATGGTCTAGTCTTGAGGTCTGTGGTAATGGGTTGGACTTGATGATCTTTGAGGTCTCTTCCAACCTTGCTATACTGTGATACTGTGAACTTGACAGAAGAGACAATCCTGTAAACTGCTAAGGTTCTTTGGCACACACTGAAACCCTGATACTGCTGGGTGATGACAACGGCAATCTAGAAAGACTGTGGTACCAAACAGAACAGCACCTCAGGCACCAGGTGTTCACCAGTTCTAGCTTAGACTTCTGTGTTTCTCGTGCCTCAAAATTTTAAATGACAATTTGGGCATAGGGAGGTATCAAACATATTTGAATTTCTGGGAGGTTTGGTTTATAATGCTTTCCTTCCATAGCAATGTTTCCAACTCACAGTCACAGGTGCAAAGCTTTGTTTAGGCATAGCAAAACTACCTGCTTCCACTTTAGAGAGCTTCTAAAGCATCCAAAACAAATCATAGAATCATAGATTCATAGAATGGTAAGGTTGGAAGGGACCTCAAGGATCATCTAGTTCCAACTCCCTGCCATAGGCAGGGACACCTCCCACTAGTACAGGTCACTCAAGGCCTCCTCCAACCTGGCCTTGAACACCTCCAGGGAGGGAGCAGCCACAACCTCCCTGGGCAACCTGTGCCAGTGTCTCACCACCCTCACTGCAAACAACTTCCTCCTAACATCCAGTTTCAATCTCCCCTCTGCCAGTTCAAACCCATTGCCCCTTGTCCTGTCATTGCAAGACCTTGTCAATAGTCCCTCCCCAGCCTTCCTGTAGCCCCCTTCAGATACTGGAAGGCTACTCTAAGGTCTCCTGGAAGCCTTCTCTTCTCCAGGCTGCAGAGCCCCAACTCTCTCAGCCTGTCCTCATAGCAGAGCTGCTGCAGCCCTCTGAGCATCTTCGTGGCCTCCTCTGGACCCGCTCCAACAGTTCCATGTCCTTCCTGTGCTGGGGGCTCCAGAACTGCACACAGGACTCCAGGTGGGGTCTGAGGAGAGCAGAGCAAAGGGGCAGAATCCCCTCCCTTGCCCTGCTGCCCACACTGCTCTTGCTGCAGCCCAGCACACAGTTGCTGTCTGGGCTGCACTCACACTGCAGCCTCATCTTGAGCTTTTCATCACCCCAGACCCCCAGGGCCTTTTCCTCAGGGCTGCTCTCAGCCATTCACCACCCAGCCTGGAGTTGTGCTTGGGATTGTGCCTACCCAGGTGCAGGACCTTACACTTGGCCTTGTTGAATGTCATGAGGTTGGCCTGGGCACAGCTCTGCAGCCTGTCCAGGTCCCTCTGGATGGATCCCTGCCCTCTAGCAAGTCGACTGTGCCACACAGCTTGGTGTCATCTGCAAACTTACTGAGGGTGCACTCAATTCCTCTGTCCCTGAAATATGTATTAATGTGATGGACTATGGTACAATTTTGTTTTTCTCTGATAGAAGTGAGCCAAACAAAGAGGCATTTGCAGGCAGAGCCTGTGGGTACCTTGAAAACCTGAGCAGCTTGGCAATCCCAAGGCACATTACCTATCAGAAAGATCAGTTTAAGAGTTGGTTTTGCTTTATTCCAGGTGAGGTACACAAGTCTTTTGGTTGGTGTATCTAGTATGTCTCTGGTGAGGGGCATGCAGTAAAATTACATCCTGCAGCTCTGAGATGCATCATCAAATGTGTTTTCACACTGTTTATTGTGAATTACTTGAAATGCATAATTTTGGGGGGTGGGGGGAGAAAGTGCTAACATTGGTTTCTCTATTTTGAAAATAAATAAAACAATGCTAACATTTGTTTCTTGAAGTGCTGAAGTAACACAAAATAAGCTTATCAAATGACAGCTTACCTCTGCTGAAATCAGTAGGAGTTTTGTTTGGGATATTAAAAAAAGAGAATTGTCACTGTAAACTAGTTTATAGATTTCAGTAGTAAGGACTACAAAATGAAACTATATCCATGTACAGTAGACAGATATGTGCCAGCTGAGGTTGGGTTGGGATTAGAAAGAAATAAAATTTGTTCTACTCTTTTCTTTCGGTCCTCTAATTAATTTCTGCTTAGTTCTGCACTGCCTTCTTTTGCTGTGAAGAGCAGACATTGAATTGGGATTGTATGTGCTGACAGTCCTGGCCTGAGCCTTCCCACGGGTTGGCTGAGACTTAACAATACATTTTTTTCCTGTGGTGTTTTCTGTCATGTTTTTTTTTTTTAAACAAAAACTATTCTGTCAACTAAAGAGGGCACAAAGAAAATATGCACTCTAAAACGGTAAACGTAAGGCAATTTCTGGTTGAGAGTTTGCAAGATTATATAATTACATTGGCAACTTTCTTTTTCTATAATGTCTTTGTGAAATGTATATTCTGTTTACTGTGTTATTCAAAGGAATAAAGGCAATTAAGGAACATTTAATTAAAAGGAATGACTCAATTTACCTTTGGCCACAGAAGCAAAAGCGCTGCTGACATTCTGCAGAGTCACTGCCAACAGATCTGGACTTTGGCTTCAGTCTAGAGGAAACAGGCACCTGAAAACTAGCCCAGCTGTGCATCTATACCATGCTAGCTGTGAAAATGCTGAGGAAATGTGCAGAGCTGTATGATGTCCCATGGCAAATATTTGGTGACATAAAAAGTACTGTGATGCTCCATGGTAAAAGCCTAATACAGCAGCTCAAGAGAACAGACTTAAGGTGCAGTCTTTATTGACACTGTTGGTCTGGGCTTGTTCCCTTTGAAATTGATGATGGAATTCTGTTGTCTTAAAAAGGAGCAATATGGGGACAGGAACCCATCAAGCTAGAGCACCACAGACTGCTCTGAAAGCTAAGGAAGCTTTAAGGTCAGAATAATAGNCCTAAGGTCCTTTTCCTCAGGGCTTTAGTTAAGTATAACAAAAAAACAAAGCCATTTGCACTGGCCCACCTATTCAGACTGTTGTACATGCAGATTATCTCCACTTGGTTATCACATTTAGTAACTCCAGCCTGGCACTGACTGAAAAAGTTTTTTACAAAACATACAGCCCAGGGCAGGGGACTCCATAAAGTCTATGTTTTTATTGCTTTTCTTATTGATGTAACAACTCTCTTGTCATGTAATTTAAAACAAAACAAAACAAAAAAAAAAAGAAGAAAAAAGAAGGAAAAAAAATACATTATACAAAATGCTAACTTAATTCAGTGATTTCTGGTTGTCCACAGAGATACATAAACTTGACCTAGAATTTGGAATAAAGCCAAGAAAGCTGCTGAGAAGACACATCCTTGTTATCATTTGCTGCAGGTCACTGTGGCCCATTGCAGAGCCTATCTGTGGACTCTGGCTCCATCTCTATAGGCAATCAGTGTCTCCCTGAAGAGGAAACACTGTGTTAGGTGCCAGGAATCAGTACTGACAGCCCTTCAGGTGGGAGAAGGTACTTACAATTAAAAACTGCAGACATGGTGGATGTAAAAAAAGAGATGAGACAGAGGATGGAGAAAATATCCTGAAGAAGCACTTAAGTTCTTGCCACCCCAAAGATCAACCTGAAGCAATACAAACAACCAAAAAAAAGCCAAACAAACAAAACCAAACCATTCAAACAAAACCAAAAACAAAACCACAAAAAAAAAAAAAAACAGCCAAACAAACAAAAAAACAACACAACAGAGAAAGAACTGAATCAAGTCCTGCTCCAAAAGGTCTCTGTGTTGAAGTGATAGCAGTGCATCTCTTGCTGCTGGTCCTTTAGCTTGCGCACTGCTCCTGGCCTGCAGCAAGAGCAGTGTGGGCAGCAGAGCAAGGGAGGGGATTCTGCCCCTTTACTCTGCTCTCCTCAGACCCCNATTCTATGATTCTATGATTCTATGATTAACATTTAGTTCAGGATGGTGTGCATGCAGGGAGGAGGAAGGGGCATTAGTACTTGCTGCAGCTTGCAGGAACACCCTTAGTCTCCATGTTCCCATACTGAATCCATTACTTACAGAAGAAACATTGTGCTTATTCAAAGTCATTTACCCAGGGTCTTGCAGGTTGAAGGTGCCCTGCAGGTTGATTTTGCCTTGCAGGTGGAAGAAGGCTTGCAGGTCCCTTCCCCCTAGCCTGTTACTTAAAAGGAAATTGGCACAGTGCCTGCCAGAGATCAGCAACATGCTGAATTGATGCAGCTGCCACTAGGTTGCACAGGACAGACTTAGCCCGGATGGAACTCGCCCTCCCGGAAGGAGCAGCTGTCCCCGCTGCTCCTGTTTCTGCTTGCACAGCAGCAACTTCATCTTTCTCTTTCCCACCTGCAGCATCCTAGACCTGACTCCTGGGACTCGTGAGAAGGAGGTGAAGATCTGCTAGGGATAAGGTGCGTGAACAGCAAGCAGCTCTGAATGCGAATCAGAGACAAAGAGGGGACATTGCAGACTGGGGATAAACACCCCCAAACCCAGGTCCAGCTGTGTTGTCTTCTGGAGTTGGACTCCTTACTAAGCAGGAAGGTCAGCCATGTGTAGTGTTGTCCAAACTACAATGACAGAAAATCTAGTTAAACACAAGTAATGAGAAAATCCTGATGGGAGAAGGTCAAGAGGAGGAATGGATTTCTGAAACATACTAGGCAAAGGCTGACAAGCAGCTTCCCTTCTTGGCCCACTCCAAGAAGAGAATGTGCAGTATGTGCATCTGAACTCTCTTTCCATAGGCCACATACTTTTGAAAGGATTTACAAAAGCTCAGTAGCCATATTTTATTTCTGTAACAATATCAGTATTTGCAACCAACCCCCATAAAACTTGTAGCATAAAATACTGTGACACACCACTAAGAATTCAGAGCAATGAGTCCAGGCAAGCTGGTTATGTTTTTATGTGCTCAGAGCCTGCTCACTGCAGGAGGTATTAAGTTACAGTGAACATAATGAAATGCTGTAACATATGGGCCTGGATGGATGGGGCATTTTCAAGCAGACATTGCATGAGTAGCAGGATTCAGGCTGCTAACAGGCGTTATAATACTGGACCTCTTTGCTCTCCTAAGCTCTTTGATAATTTGTTACTGCTTCTTATCCAGGCATAGCAGAAAGTTCTTCCTGCACAGATATGTCTCTTAGCTGAATTAGGTTAGTACTTGGCCAACCTTGGTCACAGAATTTTATTGAAGAAATCTCAACCTGTTAGCTGCAATAATTGCTTCCTTAGTGGGTGATCATTACCGACACACATTAGAAAACAGAGGAGTTATCCTTAAAAAACTGTTCTTATTAAAGATAACTNCTTTGAGGAGACCTTAGAGTAGCCTTCCAGTATCTGAAGGGGGCCTACGGGAAGGCTGTGGAGGGACTATTGACAAGGTCTTGTAATGACAGGATGAGGGACAATGAGTTTAAACTGTCAGAGGGGAGATTTAGACTGGATGTTAGAGGAAGTTCTTTGCATTGAGGGTGGTGAGACACTGGCACAGGTTGCCCAGGGAGGCTGTGGCTGCTCCCTCCCTGGAGGTGTTGAAGGCCAGGTTGGAGGAGGCCTTGAGTGACCTGTACTAGTGGGAGGTGTCCCTGCTTATGGCAGAGGGTTGGAACTAGATGATCCTTGAGGTCCCTTCCAACCCTACCATTCTATTATTCTACGAATGTTTGTCTCCATCTTAGTATTCTACACATCTGAACAAATGTTGCTGAAACACTGCTCTGCAGGAGGCTAAATATCCTCCCTTCCAACTTGAGGTCCAGCCCAATGCTTGCTGCAGTCTCTGGGAGGTTTTCTGTGGCTTCAGGATGCACCAGAGCTGGCTTTCACAGCCTGTTCCTTTAAAGCAGCAAACTGGTTTAGCTAGCACAACCAGCACTTTGCAGACAACTCAGCAATTATGGGATCATATAACTACAGTAAGAGGCTGAGCTGCAAATGACTATAATTATGAATATTTCTGTTGCAAGGCAAATTTACAGCCAGATATGCTGTGTCAAAATTATTTTATTTTGTGGGTAATTCTAATTTTGCAATACATTTCTAGAACTTCATTTTCTTGTTAAAACAGCATGTCAATTAAGAGTCTACTACAGTGGTTATAGTGGATCGTTGTAAGAATTCAGAGACAGGTTATGAAATGCAAACATGCTCCATCACAGGTTAAATCCTGATCCTAAACAGAGTAGCACAGCTGGGAATGGCAATTAATGTAATTGTAAGGGTATTGGACATTGTCTCAGGAGAGGTTCAGTTGTCTTCAGTCCTTCCCATGTACCCAGATAAGGCTCACTTTGCAATATATGGGGAGAAATAAACATCTCCAGAGAGGTTCCCTCAGCCTTTAAGGTTGTTCATCTTGAAAAACAGGAGTGTGGGCTGAGGCTGCTCCCAAAGTGAATGCTTGGCTTGAATGCCAAAAGTAAGGCTGTGGGTCTTTTGTATGACTTTCAGCAAGTCACTTTATCTTCCTGTGCCTTTTATTTTGTAGCTCTTCACTGTACAGGGAACAAGACAGGGATATTTTGGGAGGCTACATTCACTGAAGGCATCTTCCCCGAAACTTTGATTAAATGGTCTTTGATTAAATGGCCTTGCTCATTAATAAGGTGACAATTTCTCAATTATTTGTCTCAACTGAATGTCAGGTAATCTACATAACCACTAACACCACTTCTGTCTAGCTGCAGGATTTTGAAAGCAGTACAGACTGCAAATTGGTGATTTCCATGGGTTTAACATATCCAGGTTCCAGCTACTGTGTCATTTTTTTAAGTAGGTGGTGGAAGCCCCATTCCTGGATGTTTTTAAGGCCAGGCTGGATGCGGCTCTGGGCAACCTGATCTAGTGAGGGTGTCCCTGCCCATGGCAGGGGGTGTGTAACTAAATGATCCATGGGATCCCTTCCAACCCTGACAATTCTGTGATTTCCAAAGCATCAGCCTTCTCAAACTCTTCCTGTATCTTCAGGCAGTGAGCAAATGTTACTGAAGGCGATGTGCAGGATAGCCTGTCCTTGGGGACAGCATGAGCAAGTGCATGGCCTTTCCCTGCCCCATCTCTGATTGACACTGGGCAAGTGTGGCAGCTTCACACAGCTCCCCAGTGAAGCACAGTGCGACCTAGCACCCGTGAAAAGAGCTATGACTTGGGGCTGCCAAAAGCAGGAATGACCTCGTCACCTTTGTCTCAGTATCTAGTTACCCTAGGCTCCTTCTCAGGAGGAAGCCAAAAAACAACAGCCTCCCTTGCCAGCTTGTCCGTTGTTAGCAGTTAATGGGACATGCTTGACCCTGGTTTACCCCATAGCCACCTCTCCCGTTGATTGCAGGGGCTTGAGGCATGCACGGCATGCAAGGCCAAGCTTTGGGGCATGCTCCCGGCCAGTCCCAGGTGGAGCCAGTGACCTGGACTGTTTTTTTTGGGAACAGCTGCAGGCTGGGGCCATAGCTGGGAGCTGGCTGCAGAGGCGTGGTGCTTTCAGAGGGCTTGCAGCGCTGAGATATGTCTAAGGTGCTAGGAGCTTTCTGTCCCCCTGGCCTGGTAATGGAGAGCATTTTTGCTCTATATCCCTATCTCTGCAGTCATTGCTGTGATACTCAGGAGCTCCCAGCCTTAACAGCCTCTCCCTGAGAAAGTAAAACTTAGTTTTTCCTTCTTTTTTTTCTCATGCAGAGGTAAAAGAGATGAAGAGAAAATAGATGAGAGCTAAAGATGGGGAGCTATGGATTTATTTTGACTGGACTCTGTTTTCCTGCTGGTTCAGGTGTCCAGCAAAATCTCTTGTCTGATTTTCAGGTGTGTGCAGACAGATCCAGAAGACAGGAGTGAGGCCTTGGGCCAAGACACAGCCATTTTGTAGACCAGCCTTACTCGCTGCCTTTTCTTGATCGCAGTTGTTTCTTGCAGTTAGTGTTGCCCTCGCAGATCATTTTCACACACCTCATGTAGGCTCTAAATCAAGTGGTGAGGCACTTGCTCTGACCAAACAGTTTGCAGTGGCATTTTCACTTGGTAAATCCTTTGTCCACTGCCTGTCACGAACAAAGCTTCTGTGACAGAGGTTTTCCTGCCACAATGGCTGTACAGCCAATCTTCCACTTCAAAGACATGACCTCATGTATTGTCATGGTTTAAGTTACCTGTATCCCAGCCAAAACCAGGACACCTACAAACCAGTCCATGCCACTGAAACAATCCTGTTTCTGAGGTGCCATTTGCTTAGAAATCATAGAATGGTAAGGTTGGAAGGGACCTCAAGGATCATCTAGTTCCAACCCCCTGCCATAGGCAGGGACACCTCCCACTAGTACAGCTCACTCAAGGCCTCCTCCAACCTGGCCTTCAACACCTCCAGGGAAGGAGCAGCCACAACCTCCCTGGGCAACCTGTGCCAGTGGCTCACCACCCTCACTGCAAAGAACTTCCTCCTAACATCCAGTCTAAATCTTCCCTCTGCCACTTTAAACCCATTGCCTCTTGTCTTGTCATTACAAGACCTTGTAAATAGTCGTCCCCCCCCCCCCAGCCTTCCTTTAGGCCTCCTTCAGATGCTGGAAGGCTACTCTAAGGTCTCCTGGAAGCCTTCTCTTCTCCAGGCTGCAGAGCCCCAACTCTTGTAGCCTGTCCTCATAGGAGAGCTTTCTTTCTTTTCTTTCTGAGGTTTCTTTCTGAGCCTTCTTTCTGAGCCTTTCTTTTAAAAAAGGTTTTTGGTCTTTTTATTCCCAGGTGCTGTAACATTCAAGAAGATTCACAATGGAAATGGCCTTTACTGAATCCCTCTTGCCTGCACACTTTCCAGCAGGAGCCCTCCTCAGTGAGTAACCAGGCTGCCATGGACAGAGGCCTCTAACAAGTGCAGTGGTGAATTTGGAAAAAACTTAATTCTCAGACAGTGAAAAGGTTTAATGAAGAGCAGAGAGTAAAAATGGTATAACAAAATATTGACAGCCAACTCACTTAGCATGGGTATTGCATATGGTCTGGCCTTGCAAACTTCCCTTCCAAATGAGACTAATTCCCATCTGCTGATGGTTGAGCCCTGATAGTCCCCTTCACAAGGTATCAATTCTTTTTTTCTGTGTACTCCAAGAGTCAGCAGGTTCCTTTGATATGCAGGATGACTGTTAATTTAGCTTTTGAAGGGCTGCTGCTGCTTTCCAAGCTCCAGCCTCAGCAAGAGACATTCCCACCTCATCACTCCTTATCTCACTCATTTCCTCATGTGGCAAAGTTGATTTAAACAATTTCTGCCTTGTACACTCCTTTTCCATCTCCACACTGTAATTCACTGCCCCACACTTCTGCCTATGCAATCTTTTTGTGAGGGCAAGCAGCAAATCAGGTCACTGAAATGTCAGTGCTATTCCAAGGGATGCTGACAATTATTTCAGGCAAAACCTGTACAAGAAGCTGGTTGTTCAACATTTCCATCTGATGTTCCCCTGCACAGGCAACTTCTCAGAGGTGTCCTTTCACTTCCAAGGAGGTCCTCCCAAACCAACAGGCAGGGCACTGCACCTGCATAACCTGCATCTTTGTCAGTGCCATGGACAGAGGAATCAGTGCAGCCTCAGCAAGTCTGCAGATGACACCAAGCTGTGTGGCACAGTCGACTTGCTAGAGGGCAGGGATCCATCCAGAGGGACCTGGACAGGCTGCAGAGCTGTGCCCAGGCCAACCTCATGACATTCAACAAGGCCAAGTGTAAGGTCCTGCACCTGGGTAGGCACAATCCCAAGCACAACTCCAGGCTGGGTGGGGAATGGCTGAGAGCAGCCCTGAGGAAAAGGCCCTGGGGGTCTGGGGTGATGAAAAGCTCAAGATGAGGCTGCAGTGTGAGTGCAGCCCAGACAGCAACTGTGTGCTGGGCTGCAGCAAGAGCAGTGTGGGCAGCAGGGCAAGGGAGGGGATTCTGCCCCTTTGCTCTGCTCTCCTCAGACCCCACCTGGAGTCCTGTGTGCAGTTCTGGAGCCCCCAGCACAGGAAGGACATGGAACTGTTGGAGCGGGTCCAGAGGAGGCCACGAAGATGCTCAGAGGGCTGCAGCAGCTCTGCTATGAGGACAGGCTGAGAGAGTTGGGGCTCTGCAGCCTGGAGAAGAGAAGGCTTCCAGGAGACCTTAGAGTAGCCTTCCAGTATCTGAAGGGGGCCTACAGGAAGGCTGGGGAGGGACTATTGACAAGGTCTTGCAATGACAGGACAAGGGGCAATGGGTTTGAACTGGCAGAGGGGAGATTGAAACTGGATGTTAGGAGGAAGTTGTTTGCAGTGAGGGTGGTGAGACACTGGCACAGGTTGCCCAGGGAGGTTGTGGCTGCTCCCTCCCTGGAGGTGTTCAAGGCCAGGTTGGATGAGGCCTTGAGTGAGCTGTACTAGTGGGAGGTGTCCCTGCCTATGGCAGGGGGTTGGAACTAGATGATCCTTGAGGTCTCCTTCCAAACTTACCATTCTATGATTCTATGATTCTATAACTATTGTCCTTTCTCATATATGGCAAGCTAGATTAATTTCCTCATGAAATTCAGTACCAATTAAACTTATAATTACTGTAAATAGCCAATTTAAAATACACCCAAGAGGAGGTAATTAAATATACACTTGCTGGTCATTTATATTCTGTTATGTTACATTAGGTTGGAATATGCATCTGTTATGAAGCTTAACCAGGACTTCTCATTAGATAAATTGTGACAGTTGTTACAATGCTCAATTTGTTCATGTTGGTTATATGCCTCTAGCAATATAGCCAAATAGTTTAGCTACCTATAAGAGTAAAGCTAGAGAAAAAAAAAATATGTGATTTCTTGTGAAATAAACACTTCCTCTATTCTTTTTGAAAATGTGAGGTGAAAACCAGTGCATTTTTCAAATTTTAGGAGTGTAAATCAGGTCACTCTTCTTGGTTTTGTTTCAGACCTCACATTTGCACTAAGATCATAGAATCATAGAATCATAGAATGGTAAGGTTGGAAAGAGACCTTAAGGATGATCTAGTTCCAACCCCCTGCCATAGGCAGGGACACCTCCCACTAGTACAGGGCACTCAAGGCCTTGTCCAACCTGACCTTCAACACCTCCAGGGAGGGAGCAGCCCCAACCTCCCTGGGCAACCTGTGCCAATGCCTCACCCCCCTCACTGCAAACAACTTCCTCCTAACATCCAGTCTAAACCTCCCCGCTGCCACTTTAAACCCATTGCCCCTTGTCCTGTCATTGCAAGATCTTATAAATAGTCCCTCCCCAGCCTTCCTGTAGGTCCCCTTCAGATACTGGAAGGCTACTATAAGATGCTCAGACTGAGGGATAGGCTTCATGGTAGCTATTCAAGGTGTATAAAAAGTATTCATCTAAGAATATGTCTACAACAGAGTTCTTGTTTGCACTGGAAGAGTACTTCCAAAATGCATCCCCCAAGCATCCTAACTTTCTGTGCTATAGTTTGCATCACAAAGTGGTTTTGGATGGATACCTTGCTAATGAAACAGAACCAAAATATGTGCCCTAGGGACACATCTGGTATGCTAATGGGATGAGACTAGAGTGAGACCGATTATGTGTATAGTGTAGACATCAAGATTTCAGCACCACTTCTCACTCTCTCAACCTGCTCCTGCACTGCACTACTTGCTTAAGCGTAGATGGCCTAAGCCAGTATCACAGTATCACAGTATAGTAAGGTTGGAAGAGACCTCAAAGATCATCAAGTCCAACCCACTACCACAGACCTCAAGACTAGACCATGGCACCAAGTGCCACGTCCAAACGTGCCTTGAACACCTCCAGGGACGGTGACTCCACCACCTCCCTGGGCAGCCCATTCCAGTGGGGAATGACTCTCTCAGTGAAGAACTTGCTCCTCACCTCCAGCCTAAACTTCCCCTGGCACAGCTTGAGACTGTGTCCTCTTGTTCTGGTGCTGGTTGCCTGAGAGAAGAAAGCAACCTCCTGCTGGCCACAACCACCCTTCAGGTAGTAATCATCAAAGATCACCTGCCATTGTGGGAATGTCTGGATACACCCTAGCTAAATAATTTAGAAAGCTCACTTCTTTACAGTTCAGGTTAGAGAAGATGACTCTGTCTCAGGCATGCATCTACCTACCTACCTACCTACTAATCAGGACCATACCTATGGAGGCAGCTTGACCTGCTTTCAGACTCCAAAAAGTGCTTTTGCAGGACTTGTATCTGCAAGTAAGACTCTCTGTTCTGAAAAGTGGAGTTGTAGATCTTGACTTCTGACCCTCTTGCATCCTGGGAATACCTAGAAACCTGCTTCCTGGCACAGCACAGTGTGTTGTGTAGGCACAAAAAGTAACTCAGACTCAGGACTCAAGCAGAAACACTTCCTAATGATGCTCAGGTTCATTGGAAAGTAATTTCTGGAACCCCAACTATGTAAACAAAGTCTTCTATTGACCTCTCTCTCCCCTCCCAATTCCCAGCCTTATAAATAACTCTTACTTCCACCTTCAGAATTTTTCCAGAGCATTGCTAAGGCTTTTGGTCTGCCTATTTTTAGCTTTGCATTTATTGACAGTGGTTTCCTCCTTCCCTGCCTTTTCAGGCTGCAGCCTAGAAAACGCAAAGGTTATTCAATCCCAGATTAGCTTTCCATGGACAGATCTGTAAAGTTTCTGAAGACAAAAAGAGAGGTCATCTTTTCTTTCCATCACTACTGGCAGATACATCCTCTGAGAGTCACTGGGGGAGCCACGTACTGTCTTCAAAAATTTCCTAAGACCTGGAAACAATCAATCATCTCAGGAAGCCAGCAATGAAGGCTGTCATGTATATAGCAAGAAGTAGAAGGGCAAGATGTGCTAGTGGGAGGTGTCCCTGCCTATGGCAGGGGGTTGGAACTAGATGATCCTTGAGGTCTCCTTCCAACCTTGCCATTCTATGATTCTATGATTCTAAGATGCTTTTTAGACAATTCCAGTAAAAATACTAAATGCATAGGAAAACTGCTAGCTTTTATTAATACATATAATTTTTCCTGATTCTCAGCAGATACCACTTAATCATTAAACTTGTACTGGGCACATGAACTAGATTAAAACTTCTAGTTGAGAAGATATCTTACCATGTGGCTGGATGCAGTGCCTGATAGGTTGTGTGGAATCATGCCAATATAATGTCTTTGAGAAGTGCAAGCAAACTTGTGAAGCTACATGGTATGCCCATACAGTTTACAGAATCATAGAATCATAGAATAGTAAGGTTGGAAGGGACCTCAAGGATCATCTAGTTCCAACCCCCTGCCATAGGCAGGGACACCTCCCACTAGTACAGCTCACTCAAGGCCTCCTCCAACCTGGCCTTCAACACCTCCAGGGAGGGAGCAGCCACAACCTCCCTG
>WBNM01038279.1:0-26059 GCA_013399055.1 Ramphastos sulfuratus | reverse complement strand
ACCTGGTTGATTCTATGAGATTCCACCTCACGTTGAGATTGGGTGTACCTCCTTCTATCAAAACCCTTTCTGTATTTCTTGCTACCAAAAGCACTAGAGTTCTGTTTGGATGCCTGGGAATATTGACTCAATGTGGATTCATGGGTATGTTGGGCAACCCAAAGGATGATTCTACTGTGTTGATACTGCACTGTAAAGAGAATAAATTTTAGTAAACACCATACATAGTGCTGGCTGTGAGATTTGGCAGTGTAAATACAGGGCTCCAGATTTGTATCAGTTTTTAAAGACTCTTCTTTTATTTATAATTAATGAGTTTTATTAGCCTGCATAATAATCTTTTCAGTGCACAAAACCATTTGTCTGGGGATTCAAAACTGCTCCAGAAACAGAGGTACTTTGTTTGTGGGATTAACAAAGAACTCTGTATCCTCCTTGTTTTGAAATGACATCTCAGTGCTTCTGAATACTTTCTATTTATGAGCTGGGAGGCACATATTATAGATTTGTAATAAGAAAATTCCAGGGTACCAACTGTGCTTGTGGAGTGTATTCTAATTATATAGACACCTGTCCACTACCTACTTGTAATGTTTCGTAGAGATCACTAAACTGCCAGCTGATGGAAGTGACTTTTATTCAGTGTCAACCTGTTCTCAGTTTGAAACACTCATCCAGAGGTGAAAGGCTAAAATCCAAATTACCAATAATTAGGTCTGTTCACTCTCCATATTACGCTGGCAGTAAAAGGTTCAGGTGCCCTTTGCAGTTACACATGAGAAACATTTAGAAATTACTAAAAGTTCAGCTAAATCATTAAGGACTTTTAACACCTGCTAGTAGCTGCTACTGAAGGAAAGTATTAAAGTGAAACCTGGTTTAACATCTTTATTAACAGCTCTCTGTTATGTCACTGGCTGTTAGACCTACATTCAGGACTAAGATCTTCATCTTTATTACAAGGTTGCACAAGTAAATGAAAGACAGCACCGAATGATCTGAAAAGACAACAGTATCAAAGTCCACGAAGTCTCAGACTGGCTGTTCTTGTCTCTCTGCTTAAGAATCTGTGGGCTTGTATTTAATTATGTGCCTTTTCTAAAACTAATAACTTCCTTCCCTTAAGCTGCGATTCTGTCATGGTGTTATTGATTGGGAATACATCACAGTGTTCATAGGAAACTGTTTCTGTCATTTATGTTTACCAATCTTTAATCAAGTGAATTGCTTTTCTTCTCGATTACCACAAAAATCTCCTGTCACAAGAAAAAGCTTTAAACAGACATTGTTAAGAATTTATCGACTAGATGATAGTTTTCAGCACAGTCCTGAGAAATGAAAGGTTCATAAGGTACACAGCTATGGGCTGCCTGACAATGGAGGTGCAAACCACAAAGCCTGGGCAATGTTTTCCTTGCTCTTGGCTAGGAGGAAGTCTTCCTGGTAAAGCACCACTGTCTCCCTTCCACCCACTGGCTGTTACCTGTTTTGGAAGCAGGTTATTCTTCACTTATTTTACTCTCTACCTGAACTCCAGGTTTGGATCTTGTGCTTTACAGGGGGTTTCTGAGCTTGGGTGCATTGTTCAAGATTTTGAAACTCCAGGAAGCATCTGAACTTCTCCTCTCTAGTATATAACTTAAGCTGCAGCAGTAAGAGGATAGATCCCCTTAGCTCCTGTCATAGTCAGCTGAGATGAGGTGGCTTACCCATGTCTGAAGCAAAGCAGAGGTTAACATCTAACTCAAAGGATCCAAGAAGACAGAAAAGATGTGACACCATCTTGTGGGTTTAGGACACATTCTTGGGCAAAAAGGTCCCACAAAGGTTTTCTCTGCAAGGAAGCTGGGTTTAAATCTGTGGAGGGAGTGAGGATATATGGCATGTTGCCTACATAGCTGTCATCAGTTGGTTGGTCACAGGCACTTCTCTGCATCTTTGTTGAATTTACTTCTGTCCTAGTTGCATTTCAGTCAGATTCATTTTGACAGAGTAGCCAAGAGGTGAATGAGAACTGAGTGTCTTCTGCTGTCCCATGCAGAATTTGGAGAAAGAATCATTCCTCTGTTTGGATGTGTAGTGCTGTACACATCTAGCAGACAGGGGAAAATAATGAGACCAGCAGCACTAATAGAAAGCTTCACTAATGAAGTCTTTGACAAAGAGGAATTACTCTGTAAATGGCTCACACTATATATTCCTACCTTCACAGTACAGAATAGAAGCTGAGGAAGCAAAAGTTAGTGAATCAACCTAAACCACCCACTCAAGAGCAAAGACCCAGCTCAAAATATGGGCAAACACTTAGGGCCTACTTGAAATGAACCAAGTATACTTTCTTACCTGCTTATGTCCAAAACTGTTCATCTTCCTCCTCACTTCCCCAAATCAATAAACCTTATGCAGAACAAAATAATTCAAAAGTTATATTTAATCTCAAGATGCACTTTAAATTTCAAAGCAGATCATTTCAAATATGCAAGTGTAGTAATGCTTTCCTCTTCACCACTAAAGTACTTTTTTTTTTTTTAACAGCTGAAGTCAAGGTAGACTGTAACATTGAATAACTTACTGCAAGACTGGAAGTGCATAAACTATCATCTTAAAAGCTTTATCTAAACCTGCATGGCATTATTTCCATGAAATAATTGGAGGGATGGAGGGAGGGGGAATCCATTTGAGGCATTAACATGAATTCTGTAAGAGAAAGTGGCAGAAGAATCCTGTGCCAATTCAACTGTTGCTGCTGCAAGGAAAAATATCTTTCAGATTATAGTGACTGACAAACTTCTGAAATGTCAGTAGTCTTTTCTTCTTTTATGTCAGTTTTGAGAATTTAATGATTTTTACTTCGAATTCTAAATGGATGGATGCTTGAGAGAGAGACTGGAGAATTTTAATAGTATTCCTCTTTTTCTAATATTTTCTGGATATTACTGTCTCCATAATCCCGGTGTGCCTGATTATTATCTGTGAAGGCAGACTATATGCTCTCTCCCGTTTTCACTTGGTAGCACTGACTGCAGATGAGTTGATAGCTGGCAGAATGATATAAAACATAGGAAAGTTATGAACCTTTTAAGTAGGAAATTCATGGATGTTTTTTAATTTACATTTTTATTAAGCTTCTGGCAGATGGAAAAATTAGAAATCAGTGTGAGACAGCCAGTCTTCACACTGAGAAACTGGAGTAAGCACTGCCAGCAGCTGACTGCACAGGGGGAAGAATGGAGTGGCTCTTTCCTCCACCCCAAACAAAAGCCTGTAAGAGTGAGCTCTAATTGTCTCTAATGTGGATCAACCACTGCAATGTATAAAGAGAGACTCTGAGAAGAAGAGAGGATTCTCTTTTTCTCCATCAGAATCTTCAAACAACACATTCCTGGCAGCATCTTCACTTCCAGTATATTTTATTGTTCTTCATCCTGCCTTATTTTCTTTTATATGACAAGTGTTCCTTTGATTCTCAGGGAATCAATCTGTATTGGATTTCACTTTATGTAATTTCTTCAGATACTCAACAGTATTTCCCCTCTTTATTTCTTCTTTATCTATTGTCAAGAACCTAATCAATTTCTCACTTTCTCTAGTCTTAGTGTACGTCCCGCAAACTTACATAGATAGTTATTCCTTTCCCTTTTGGTCTCTTTTTTGTCATTGTTTGAAACTACTATGAAGGGACTTGTTAATCATATCCCACCAAGTCAATACTTTAATCATCTTTGCTGCTATTGTCTGAATTCCATCAAGTTTGTCTCTATTCTTTTGGTCCAGAACTGAATTCAGCATTTGAGATGAGATTGCTCTAGCATTGCAGACTAAAAAGAGCTGAAGGGCTGCTCAGTATGCCAACACTGTTTCATGTTCTGTCACTGCCTAAAGAAATACAGATGGGGATGGAACATCTTTTATTTTTAACATTTTCATAATGTCTTTTTTGGCCATAAGCTGAAGATGGAGTTCAGTCAATGTGTATCTGTTTCTTTCAATTTTATGATCTTGCTGTCCCACAGTCCTATGTGCTCTATTGTGTAAGAACAAAGTGAATTCAAATTGACTGGGAAAATCTTCCTAGAGTTTTTCTTAATATATACTCATTGATGTATAGGGACTACAACTCACAACAAAACTGAAGGTGGTACCCTAGTACTTTTCAGTAGCGAGCATGAGTATGAAGGAGAGATGTCACTGGAAATACTGGAGGTGATTTCCTTTGGGTCTGATCCTTGAAACTGTTAGATTAGCTGAAATGAGAGCAGACTTCTAATTTATGCAGAAGCTGAACAGCTGGAGAACCAGATGAAGGGTTTTAGTGCCACCCTTAAAGAAGCTAAGTTTGTTTTGACCCCTCCAACTTCAGTTCTGGTACACATTTGTTTTACTTGTTTGTAGCAGTGAATAGAGGTGACCACAGAGCCTAAGGAACTGCAACCGTAGTTCTAGCTGGCCTAGGTGTACAGTTCAGTGGGATTCAGTGAAAGTCACTTGCACAGCAAGATTGGTAACACATGAAGAATTTTTCTTATAAATATGTGTGATGTCCAGTGCAGGAAGCACCTAGAGCTGCTCATTTCAATGAGGACATGTTTTTTTGCTTTGTTCCCATGCTACAGTCTTTTCTTCAGACTGGATGCTCAGTCCTGGTTTGGCTGGTGCTGGATTTGCCCTGTCTTTCTCCTCTTCTTCTTCTTCCCCAGGCTAGGCTTCAGTCTTGATGAGGTGGAGGAGCTATTTTCAGATTATGCAGATAGACAAGTTGAGCATTTGTCCCTTACCCTCTTCTGAGGTCATGAAAGGATGATATATATTTCATTGTACCTTATCTTCCCTTATTTTTCATAAGACAGAAAGGGATTATGAGCTTGATTCAGCTTATTTTCTGAGCTGTTACTGAACTAATGCCTTCATTATAAAGTTATTGCCTGTAATGTAAGGATGTGCTCTGGCCTGCTGGGAGTGTCTGTACAGCAAGGTGAAATGTGAGACACAGTGTTACAATCCACAAAGCTCCAGATTCATTAGAAACAAGTTCTGCAGTCTAGACGTTGAAATATTCCCTCTGATTCAAATGACTTTGATTATCCAAGGAGGATGTGCAGAGTTGGGTGCTGAAGATGTTACAAACTGCGAAAGCATTTTTACAATACTTATTTTATGTTGGGAGTTCTATTTGGAGCCATACGAAAGTTTTTAAGTGTTACCCAGTGTGCTTTGTAGAGTAAAACCAGATATCTGAACACTGTCACTGAGTTAAGATTTTTAATAATTCCTCATATCCAGGAGCTGAATACATCAGTAAATAAAGGATCTTTCATTCCTTTCATCTCTGCTGCCAGGTAAGACCAAACCAAGTAGCATTCATTGGGGAGACTTCATCTCACAAAACTGCTTTCATTCATCAAAAAGCACTGTTAGAGATGTTTGTAGCAAAATACTGTGCACAGACTGCAAAATGAGTGAATGGGAAATGAGAGGCCAAAAGCTCCCAAGTCTGTGCTGTCTGTGGTGTCTGACAGGCTTGTATTCAGGGCACAGAGCCATCCTGTGACCATTGCAGCCATCAGCTTTTAGCAGTGCAGGTGGAAGGAGCAGTGCATGCACAAATGACTGATGACTTTTAGTGGTCCCAGTGGGCTATGGTTAGGACAGATGGGCAGGCAGAAGAGCTGCTGACTGAAATGCATCTGTCTCAGAAGAGGAGATCTTCAGGCACATGTCACAAGCTCCTAGTTCTAGTTTCAAAAACTGAGTTGGCAGTCCATTGTTTACAACAGAGACCCTGATAACAGGTCTTACATGTAGGTTTAAAATGTTTGGATTTTCTCGAGTAGTGTCTTGATTTACTCCAAAGAAAGAAAAACAAGAAGAAAACACAAATCAAACTGAGCAACACATAGGATATTTGACTGTATATTTGAAATTCTTCCCTCCAGTTCGTTGTCTGTCAGATTCAGATGTTGGATCTAATTGCGTGCAATTAAACATTTTGAACATTGCAACATATTAGATGAATAGATATAAATTTAGTACATTATCTTTATTGCCTTCCTAAGCCAGGTGTCACTGCCTTTGAAGGTTTGCAATTCACTGTTTGAAACTTAATGAGGTTCCCATTTGGGTATCTGCTCTCACTTCTCTCCATTTTACCCTGAGAAGCAACCAGCTCTGATAATGATGTACTGGTGTATAAAAGCTCCACCCAGTCTTTATTGGGGCATAAATGGGACATTTGTTTTTGAACCTCAAAAATCCCCACATGACCTTTTGTATCTGTGAGTAGAAACAGTGACATTTCCTTAGGTCCTGGAGTTCATCTTCTCCAGGTGCCTGGAACTTCCCATTCCTGACCTAAGCTTAGCTGTGGTTCCCAAAGAAGACAAATATGTGTTGAAGCCCACAGAGATAGCTGATGTTGTTGCCATGTTCAGAAGCATGCCTTTTGCACATTAACAGCCTAGGCTGCAAAACATTTCTCCATGGCTAAAGGAATCCATCTTTACCATGTAATAACCTAAATTACATAGAATCATAGAATAGTAAGGGTTGGAAGGGACCTCGGGAGATCGAGTCTAACCTCTTAATTTCTCATAGCGTATTGTAACTGATATTATCACAGTATCACCAAGGTTGGAAGAGACCTCAAAGATCATCAAGTCCAACCCATCACCACAGACCTCAAGACTAGACCATGGCACCAAGTGCCACGTCCAAACGTGCCTTGAACACCTCCAGGGACGGTGACTCCACCACCTCCCCGGGCAGCCCGTTCCAGTAGCGAATGACTCTCTATTATATAGCAACAAATAATATGCAATAACAAGTGGTCAGAAACTCACCCAAGAAATTGGAGCTTTGGATCTAATGTTTTCTTCAGCCTGAATAGCCCCAGTCTTGCTTGGATATCTCTTTGTTGGTCACAGGTCTTCCAGCGTTCAGAAGGATTTCATTTTAGTGCAGGAAGAGAGGATACACAAACACCATTGTCATAATCTGTTTTTTATGGATGATAACACTGTAATATATCCTGTTCTTCCATGCTGTCCTGACAACAGATTCATGCTTTCTGTCTGCTTATCTTTCATCATTTTTGTCTCAATAATTTTATTGCATGATATGAATGCTTCATATGTCTCATAAAAGCAAACGGGGGAGGGTAATCCTTTGACCTTTCCAGCATTCTTTGGTGTAATTTACTGGCGATTCTTCTGCTCCCTGCGGCATGGCCCTGGACCCCCATGATAAAAATGGACAGCCAATCCAAACAGAAAATGCTGCAAAGGTTAAAGCTTTGATTATGTTAGTCTATAAATGCTCATGGTCGATCTTTTCTTTCTTTCTTTTTTTTTTTCCTTTCCTTTTTTCTTTTTTATCTCCCAGAAATAAAATGAGAGCTGAAAATGGCAATGGATGAATCATGCTTATTACAGAATACGGAAATTATATCAGTTCAACCTGTTCTTGTTAATGCTGAAAGAACCTAATCTTGTGCCCTCTCATTTTATGTCATTGCAACCCACCTTATCCTCTTAAATGAATGCATGCATCCATTTAATTAACCTGGTGAGATACTGAGATATAAATCTTTTAAATGCTTCTCATCCAATTCATCTTGACAGCTGTCATAGTAATAACATCTTTAATGCCATATTCTTTATTTTCTGATTTATTGAAATTCTTGGTATTATTTTGAGCACACTGATAGGTTTTCTAGAATTAAGCCCTTAATCTTAACTTGTTTAAATACTGGAAACAATGCTATAGAAAGCTTTACTGTTTGTTTAGTATAGTGAATAAATGGAAGATTATCTTGCATGGAGGAAACAAATATATTTTGAAAACTGTGGTTGAAAGAGGGTGGAATTTAGTAGCCAAGGCGTTTTATTTTTAATGCTGCATTTCTCTAACACTGTACTAAAAGTATGTTCTTTGCTTTCAAGCTATCACCAGTCTAAAATTGTGTGAGGCCATCCTACCACTCTACTGATTCTCATTCAAAGAACAGGGTAAGGGCAGGAGAGATCCACTGCATTCACCTTCAGTTTCTTTGTAGACTGTAATGTGTCAGTGTCATCATAATTAAAATCACATCAAAAGTGAGAAGGTTCCTTGTCTAGCTCCGTTCCTTCCCACACTTCCTTGGAGCTATTCTATCATGGCCCTATGGATGGACATTGTACAGTTCTCAACTGGAACTAGAGCACCACTGGATTTAGGAGTGTTTTAACTTGTGGAGCATGGCTGTCTTTGTGCATTGCCTGTCCAGTTTCAATAGTCTTTGGAACAGCTTTAGAGATTGTGAGAAATTTGGGGTGTATCAAAACTAACGATCTCATACAAGAAAAGGAAATAGAATGAGGAGAACTAGGAAGGACTCATTTTCTATTTAGACATTTTTAAAAAAATATAATTGTCTAAACCAGTCAGATTATCTAGATGTATAAGCAGAGTGGTATAGCAGGGCTGTCTTTGCTGCCCTGTAAATTCCTGTAGTATTCCACTTATCTAAGCATTTTAGATTCCTGCCTTGGAATTTTTCTAATTTAATTAAATCATTAATGCTGGCACATGGTACATTCTCCTTCTCTCTCTGCAAAAATGCAGCTTGCTTATCTAAATAGCAACCTAATCCAGTGGGTGTGAGTGTACAATGTATACACGAGCACTAACGAACTGCTGACCAGACTAAGCAAATACCTGGGAGTATTGGGCATTAGGAAGGCAGGCTCTGCTCATGGCAGTGCTATGAAATACATTGTGGGTGAAACAAAAAACATTCAGCTAAGTTTCAGGTTGCAGAAATGCAGATGTTGCTGTAGTTTTCCATTTCCCAGGTGTGAAAGTTTGAAACAACAGGTCAAAACAGAATTTTGGAATTATTTTTCCACTTTATCACTTAATCATGACCAGGCTAAATACCATGATGGGGTGAGATGGGGTGGAGTAATGAAACCACTTTCATGGCGCACTTTTAATCACAAGGCAGGATTTTCTCATCTTTTGTGCATGTGGGTTTTCCTGCTGTTCCTGTTCTAATGATTTGAATGCTCTACCATTTCAAAACAAAAGCTAAAAGGAACTACTCAAAAATTTTGTACTAAACCTGTTTTTAACTGGCCTGTGGCTGGTAAGATAAGTCTAGTGTTTTTATAGAACTGAATAATCTTTGATCTGTTGAATACACATCAACTCTTTAATTCTAGAATCTATTTTCTTCTCAGTTCTGAAATGGGTCTCATATACCTCTTTTCCTACAAAGACCACAAGAAAAGGAAGCATGCACACATCAGTGTTAGCACTAGAGCTGGCAAAGGAAACACAGCCAGACAATGACAGATCCAATTCAATTAGGTTCTTAGGAAACTGAATCACTCCAGAGATTGGTAATGAGATATAAAATCACCTCTAGGTCGCCTGTTCATTCTAACTAACATTTGCATTGATGACAATCTTTACTTTCTCATAGCTGCTTCCTGACCTCTGCTAGTGATATCATTTTCCTTCTGCTTTCAATGCTGAGACACAGTAGCAGCTTTAGTTACTCCCTTTGAGTCTTCAGGTATAGCTGCTGAACAAGCAGCACTGAGTAGGAAAAAAAGCACTTAAAGGTGATCCCTGTAAAACTGTGGCCTCGTTCTGTTACCCAACAGTTTGATGTCCGCATCACAAACCTGTCCTCTTTTTAGCAGCTCAGAAAGGCAGGCAGACTGCCAAGAGGGAATATGTTGCTGCCCCACAGATAATTTGGTCTTCTGGCAACATCAGTGTGTGCAAAGCAGAGGGTGGGGAGGCTGCATTATGTCTATCCTGAATTTAAATGAAAGGTGCTAGTTTGAAGAAGTGTCATTTTTGTCATGTGTCATAACTGCTGAATTTATACTTATTTGTAAGAGACAGAAAAATAAATACAGCCATTTCCAGTTACCAAAGAGGTACACTGTGTGCTAGTTCCCAGCTGGCATATGTTGGTTTAGCTCTGTTGAAATGTAACTGTGGTTTCAAGCTATCTGAAAATATCTTGGATGCTTATCTAAGGAATATAATGTTGTACATTTTCATCAGCTAAAGCAGTATATATCAATCATCCTTTGTTACTACTAGAAATGAAGGAGGTATTATAATCCAAGAAACTTCTTGCTTAGATTTTAGAGAGTGCTTTTCCCTGTTAATCACACCATTTCTCCAGGGCATAGTTTTAGAGCCATCTCCTGAAGTAATGAACATTCTTGTGTTGAGTACTAAAAATACTGCACTTTAGGATATATAATCAAGCTGATGCCTCTGGCTTGCTGGCTTTATGAACACTGATGGTATACCATATTGAAGCACGATCCTACTTAGGTCTTCCCCTGAGAGTTTTTTGTGTCCACACAAAGCCTTCTTCTCTCAGCTCAATGTAAAACTAAGACAGTAGGAAAACATCTGGGACCCACATTACCTTAGACTGATCCCAGCACATTTCTTGAGGATGCAGTGCACCTAGCTGTGGTGCCTTCCACAGTCTGCTCAGCATAGGTGAACTCTATAGTACCTCAGAGAAGAGTCCTACAGTGGAAACATTTCCTGCAGCACAAAGAACTGTAAGATGTGCCCCCCAAGATTTGGCAATGTACATGTGAGTGCAGTATCAGTAAAAACACCATAAATCAGAAGTGGCTTTGCAATAGTTCACAGTTCAGCCAAGCTAAATGAGACAGTCAGGGTCTGAATGCTGATCGCTGGGGTCTCTACTGTAAAGATGTTGACAAGCAAATTGGTCAGGGAAGACAGATAAATTTCTACAGCCTGTTCTCTTGGTAACACAAACATAGTATTTCTGATGATTGGGCAAACTGATTCTCAGTGCTTTTATATTTTGAAACTGTTCCACCTGGACAACCATTCTCCCCTGCTGAGCTTCCTGGTGGATGCATTAGCTCTGTTTGGAGCTGTTGTTAGTCTTTTGGTTGATCTCAGAGGAAGAGAGATTTACTTGGGAGGGTAATTTTTTTTTTTTTCCTCTGTGAGAAGCAGTATGATGCACAAAAATGACCATTCCAAGAGGGAAACTTGTTCTGTTTTTAAGTACTTCACTCTGATGAGCAGCTTTATTTAAAGGCCTCCTGAGCTGAGTACTCTGAGGCACCAGCATATTCTGGTAAAGACGATGTCTTGTGTTATCTTGTCTGATAATTACCTTTGATTTAAAACATTAAGTGGGTTCAGCCTTAGGTTGTTAACTCTTCAGGAAACATCTGTGACAACCTGCTAATGGTAACATGCCCACAGGAGCCTCCATTATGTGTGTGTGAGAAAGAGAGGAGTCTGCAGGTCTGAAGCAGCCTTCATGTACATGAGTAGGTCCTTGTGCTCTGCTATGTAGGACTACAGTAAATCCACTCCTTGAAGTGCCCAAGGTAGCATAGAATATAAACTATAGGAATAATTATAATCCTTTATTCTTTTACTTTTAAACTAGAATTTGTGGTGGTTCTACCAAATTACCTGTAGACAGAAACTTCAGGCACTTATATTGAATACTTGATCTTCTACAGGGATAATTGACTTCAACTGTAGCTCACTCCTAAGTAGTTCTGTGCTTATTGATCAACAGAGAGTCCCTTAGTGGAAGTCAAACTCTCCAGGTGTGATGAATACACAGAAGAATAATATAAAGATTACGTAAGGTCTTTCTTTTGCTGAGTTCTGGCATAATCACAAGAACAGTGTAATACCTTGCTTCTGTGTTTGTTCAAGTCTACTGTAGTATTTCTTTTGAGACATGATAGCTAATCAGGAAACAAAGGTAATTATGTGATAGCACACCACTGAGATTCCTTATTAGCTGAAATAATAGTATGTGTAGCTTTAGGATTGGCACTAAACCAGGGAAGGCTTATAGATAAATTTGAGAAAAGCCCACAAGGCAGAGCAAGAACTCGGATTTTCCTACCATTGTGTGTATGTGTTCTCATTGCATGTGTTCTTCAGATGTATGTATATAGAGGCTAATTTTTATCCATTTTGGGGAAAATGGCCTGAATTCTGATATTGCGCAGGTCTAGAACAGAAGTACAAAACAAGTGTATGAGACACCAGGTCCTGCTTAGTAGGAGGCTGAATTTACCACTGGGTGGCTTGATAGCTGGACAAACTATGGTTTCCCCATGGGAAGCGTTTACAAGAGCAGTCCCAGTTGTGATGCCCACACTGTACCTGATGATCCCACTTTGCATGTTTCTGAGAGCCCTCTGAGTTCCAGCTGGCTTTGGAGGTTTAGTCTGGGGCATCCTGCTCTTGCAGGCAGTTTTTGCTTGGCTCACATTCAGACTCATGCGTATGTCCTTGTGGCACAGCACTGGGGGCAACCTAAGGAAGGAGTTGTGGTGATTTTATCTGCCTGATACTGCCACAGTGACAGATGGGATCATTCACAGGTGCATGAGAACTCAAATCTATGCATAGGCATGAAAATGTATCTGGAGGGCACATGCAAGGCTTCTTTTGGGAATGCCAGCTGCCTCACCCTAAGCCAAGCCCAGTGGTATTCATGCATCACCTGGCTGTTTCTCACTGTGGGTACTGTCCCAGTTAGCAAAGAGTATCAGAAACATACAAATTTGTCTTTTGCTTAGTCTTTGTTTAACAGTCAAATGCAACTAATTTCACTAGGCTTAGCATGAAGTACCACTGTAGGAAGATTTCAACCTTACTAGAATTATGTTTTTACATCAGCTTCCACATCAAATCTTGACTAAACAATGTGGACAAATTTTTGTAGTGAAATCTCTCTGTCCTTAAAGGGAGTTTGCCCAAATGAAGAGATATAAGATGTTGCTATCTCATATAGTAAATGCAGTCATTGTGAGATGTAGGAGAAAATTCCAGTATTTGGTTCTGTGTCTATGAGCATATCTGCCTGCCTGAATGTAGTTTAGATTTTGGTTTCTGTTATTATTCTACAACTTTCTGTAAATCTTGAATAAATTAATTAGCTTTACCCATATTCCCAAATCAGATATAATAATAAATATTACTTAAAATACAAAACTTTCCAATACATATANTCCCTCCCTGGAGGTGTTCAAGGCCAGGTTGGACAAGGCCTTCTGTAACCTGTACTAGTGGGAGGTGTCCCTGCCTATGGCAGGGGGTTGGAACTAGATGATCCTTGAGGTCTCCTTCCAACCTTACCATTCTATGATCATCAGGAACATTTAGGTAAAGAGAGAGATGGTCGTTGTTACTTGTAAGCTGTGGTTTGGATTTAGCAGAAACCATGAGCCAGGAATAACCAAGCCCTACAAATGTGGGAAGGCTAATTCCCTCTGTGATGTCTTTATGGGGCAAAGTTCCCCAGTCATTCTGTACAGGCAGTTGGGACTCTCTGATTATCACAGCGGAATCTTTGACCTTAAAAATGTAAGGAAATTGCTGAGGGCATTTGTCTCATTAAAGAAAATAGGAGTTGAAAGCTTTTAGAAGTCTTCAAGATAAGGTCCGAAATATTAATGTGAAATGAACTGTTTTGCTCACCCTTCCCCCCACCCCCAGACCCAGGTAGTTCATTGGCTCTGCAAATCCAGCTCCCAGCCTAGTTCAAAAGAGACTATGAAAACATGAGGTATATTGATAAAGACAATGGTAGGAGATTTTTTTTTTTTTTTTTTTTCTTTGAGAAGTGACCCAAACATATTGGTGGTAATTCTGTCTGGAGAGTTTAGATTTTTTTGGCACAGAACATTTGTTCCTGGAGTAGAGCCTGCTATAGACACAAAGTCATTAGATGCTGGGTTATTACAAAGTTAATGATGAAAGACAGGAACTGCTAAGTAGGATACTGAAATATGCATTTATTTTCTTCCTTTTTTTTAGTGATGCTGGAAACAGTCTGACATTTTTAGCTGATCAAAAGGAAAACAAATAACCTCAGCTATGGAGAGAAAAAGACAGCTACAGAAAAGGGAATTTGGGAAAAGACTATCTCTGGACAGCAGTCTTGTGGTAAGAATAAGTATTTACTGCATTTACTGAATATATCTTCCTTCATAAAAATACAGTTCTTAAGAACCAATACTTGTAATGATGTGCATTTTAAAGGTGCTTGTTTATTCATCACAACATCTTAACCTTCTGTGATTTTTAAGATTCTCCAGAGCAAAAGTGCTGGAGGAGTTTTACAGCATCCTAAATAGAACTTGTCATCATTTAGAACCATGTCCCTGAATTAATTGTATTTACACAAAAAAGGAATCCAGACAAATATACAAAACTTGCAATTAAAGTCTTGCTCAGCCTCTGTGGGATCACTCTGTATTGCTTTATATTCAGTGTTTGAGAGCTGTAGGTAGCTAAGGTCATCTAATCAGAAATGCTTGTTTTACTGTTGAGGATACTAGGGAAAAAAATTGTTCACCATTGCAGTACTCCAATATCAACTGAAACATAAATGCCCCATGCTGTAAAAGAACTGGTTTTCCTATACCTAAGAGTTCAATTAACTGAGATTGGATCCTAGATTTATTTTTACTTAATGTTTTCAAATGATGACTCAGATTAACAAGGAGTTTTTATAGCTGTAGTATGGATTCATGGCCGGAAAATGCTCATAGATATTGAACAGTTGTGTATGAGGATAAAGGCACCAATGTCAAGTACTCAGCATGCTAGCCCAACAAATATTGAACCAAGCAAAGCTGAGATAATCAAGAAAACCCCTTTGATGTTCATAGAAGTTGACTTTTGAGGGAAAAGTTTTGTCCTGGGTGTTGATAACGGAGCTGCTCCTTTTGGGGACAGATGCAGGGAAGTGCTGAAAGAAGGTGGATGTGACATTTGTAGCCACAAGGGCTGGGTTCAGGTTCCAGGGGTCACTAATGAACACTAGTTCGGTTCCTCAGATGAAAACCATGAAATATTAAACTTTACCCAATGACACTCATAAGTAACATGTCAAATGATTCACAAAGAAGCACTTGATTAGAGGAGTAAAGGACAAGGCAAGGTAACAAGACACTACAGTATAATCAAGCACTGCCTTCCTGGAATGTAACAATAGTAATTCGAAGTCCTCATCTCTGACTTGCTGAGCTGCTATTTCTCATTGCCTGTAACATCTCCTTACTCAACAAGTAAGGACTGTGGAACTCCAGAGCCCTGTTGCCTGATACTCTGTGTAGCAAGGCCTCCTCCATGCCTGTGCTAACCCCATTGCCCACACTGGCTTGCTGGTGAGATTTTCTCCACCAGAAAGGCTGCATAGGCCTCCTACAAAATAGAAGCTCTTCTCTCCCATCACTTTAGTCTGCCTTCTGTATTCTCATGCTGTAATGTGTTGCCCTAATTTGTGGTAACTGTTTGTCCCAGGCAAATTTAAGATGATTTCCTAACTTCAATTTTATACATTATTATCTTATGCTATACTTGTTTTGGGGGTTTTTTTGAAGGAAAAAAGTCCACCGATATGCCAGAAGCAGTGAATATGGACTGTGCAGGATTCATTCTATTCATTGATGTCTGTCCACTGGTTCAAATCTATCCACTACAGGCTTTATTCAGCCACTCTGCTCTTCATCAGGGGTCAACAGAGCAGTCTCTCCCTCCTAGGTTTCCACTGCTCTGCAAGCCTTCAAGGATTCTGCGCTTCTCCTTAGCTAGAAGGTCCATGCTTCACAGGTAGGGTCAGATAGCCAGTGCAGAGCATATTACAAAAGGAGTCTGTCCTTTTCCTTAGCTTTGAAATGGCACTGTTTCTTATGAGGATGAATTGCAGCCCTTTATTGTGAAAAATAAAAATAGAAAGAAAAGTAGTAAAGAGTAGTGAGTCCTCCCAAAGACTCTGAGCTGAGCTCAGAATCCTAATGAGAAGCTGTCTAAGCTCTCTCCTGTTCAGGTCTTGCAGCACAGTGTTCTGATGGTGAGAGGTAGTGATTTTTCAGGTTGTTCTGCCTGCAAGAAAACCTACCTGCTCAGTTTGCACACACTCAGCAGGACAAATCATGCTTCCAACACTATTGAAACTATTTCAGTTGTCTACTAGCTTGTGGGCAGAGAAAGTAGATTTAATATGAACTCACAATTTTATCTAATACACTCGGAGTCAAACAAAATCTGGCAGGTTTTGTATGCTCAGAAGTGTGTTTATTCCTAGGGCCAATCTCTGTTATTAGTTCTAGGCATGCACACGCCTGAAGCAGACTCCAGCCTAAATCCTGCATCTAAAATGTACTGCTGTGACCCAAACAAACAGCCACAAACTATCATTATTTATCTGGAGAAAAGAACACCACTCATAGAAACTGGGTACTGAAAGCTGAGGGAAATGCTAGCAATTGTGAATTTTTTGCATGAAGATAGTGATTAGTATGGCNCAAATGTTTCCCCTGATGTAATGGACTAGATTCAGACTTTACTTAATGCATTAAGACAGAAATTTTCCTTTCCCTGAGGTGATAATGTGGATGGGAGCAAGAAACTAGGTATTTCTGGCTTCCAGTCTTACCTACTGCTAGTGTGGTCTTAATTTATAGCCAAGTTAGTGCCCTATACTTGATTATTGCCTTTTCTGTCAGTAAGGGGGGAGCAGAGAGATATATTTGATAATGTCATGAGGAATATTACGTGTGTGTGACATCTTGAAAAAAGTTCTATTTAATATTCAGTTTTACCTGCATATCAAAAAGTCCATAAGGACTTAATTAGAGGAGAAACACAAACTGTGGTTGTATGAGATTGTGATGTTTTCTCCTTGCTCTTCAGCAAGTGGTAAGTAGAGTGTGAGATTGTACAGGGATGACTTCAGGCACTGGGTTGAGGTTGATTAATTTACACCAATATGTGCCAGCTGAAGATCTGTAGCTGATTAGCCCATATTGGTGTGGAAGTGTTGAAGGAAATTTGGGAGGGAAAGAAATTCTGCAGTATTTCAGTATTTTGAGCATATAAACCCATCATACTATCAGGCTGACACACCCAGTTTTAAAACAATGTCTTTTACTATGCATGATGTTTGCAGGTCATGCTTGCCTGTAGTTTCTCAGTGCACACATCTGTTTCTGTACTTGTATGTTACCGGTCAGTGTCTGTTGAAGCTTTATACCAAGTAGCATATGCATAACTGGATTAGAGAGTGGCATCCATACATTTAATTAGAAACATGTGAGCACTGTTCATTGTTTGCTGCCAGCTGTTACTTCATAACAAATTGGGGGAGACATTTTGAGATTCAAGTGCCTTCAGCAGCCTGTTAGTAAATCACACCAAATGCCTTGTGACTCCATGAAATTCAACCAGCCAAACCAAAGCACTTTCTCTCATTTTCCTCAAATTCCTCTCTTCATATTATATGTCTGTCTTCATTACCCTTCCATCCACTTCATCACCAAATTCTTTCTGAGAACTAAGCTTTAGTCCAGTCCCCTGTCTGCACAAGTCCTTATCTCTTTTGTATCTCTTCCCAGATGTGTTGTGTTTAACCTTTCAGGCATTTAGGGCTGGATACTCTGCTTGGAAAATCTGTCCCTAATTTGCTCAAAACCAGTTCCGTGTTTGGTGGAGTCTTCCAGCATTATTGCATCTCAGAAATAATTCTGATTTTTGTGTATTTAAAGGAAAACATATTTCTACTTTTGTGCTCTCACTATGAGATACAAATGGGTGTTTCTGGTAACATTTCTCACCCTGCCTGGTTGTGCTGTTTTTCCCATCTGCATAGATTGTAATCTTCTTTTGGAACGTTCTTCCCGTGATGTAATTTACAAGTATTGCATAGTGATGTTTACAACAAAAAAAAAGTCCTCTTCCTTCCTCATCTCTTAGGCTCTAAATATATAAGCTATGGTGGTATTTGATAGAAAAGCAAGAAAGAGTTGTTTCTGAAAAAACAAACAGATCAAAAAAACAAAACAGGCTTCAGGAAAAGAAAAGGTTTCAGGCTTCTTAGAATATGAATCTACACCTTCAAAATCTGAACATATATTTCATCAGAGCATTTTCTATTCAGGCTTATCCCATCAAACAGTAAGTTTCAGGCTTCAGATGAGGAGGTTCCACTTCAGAAACATCTTTTTAAACAACATACAGTGAGAAGTTTCATAGCCATTAAAATGCTCTTCCTTACACCACAGGCACAGTAACTACCTTCTTACCACCTCTGATAAAGGAGATGGGTTCAGTGTTGTGTCATATGTTGTTCTACCCCTTCCCACAAGACATTGGCTGGGAATAAGCTTTGCAATCACAACAAATTAACCTTTTTAAAAAGAAAAAAATGTAAGTGAACAAATATGTTCATAGAATGTCCTTCGTGAGACATATTTTTAGTGAGTGCTTCTAGGGCTTCATGTATACTTGAACTAATGCTTTACTGGAAGTATGTAGCTTGAAACTGTGTGTTTTAAGAAGAATCAGAACCCTGCTAAAAAATGCCAGATAATGCCAGAGAGGAACTAACACAACTGCTGCCCAGGTCAAAGGGAAGTCCTACTGTTTTTTTCAGTGAAATTAGAACATGGTCAGCCTTTAAGCATATCACAGGTGTTATGGCAGCAATCTCTAGGATAGACAATGGCTGCAATTGCTCTGTAGGTTTCCAATATTGATTGGCAACAAGCTGGAGATTTTGGTACACCCAGACATTCATTTACATTTGCAGACAAAGCAGGTTAGCCTGCAGTGACAATGATGTCATGTAGCTTTATATTCAGGTGGAAGAACTAAGATATATTAACTTAATTTTTACAGGTAATCCTATGAGATGAGTAAAGTATTTCTCCGTGATACCTAAAAACCAAAATATACTAGCCAAGAAGGATATACTTTTTATAATTTCAGTATAATTTTATGCTTCCTATTGTTCCATCTGTTGTACAAGTGAGGCTACAGTAGTTTGCAATCAATTTGCTGAAGAAAACTTTATAAACCCAATCAAAATGCCACCTCTCTGAAAAACAAACCAGTTTGAGATAGAAGGACTAAAGATGATCTCTTTTGGTTCTAAGGAACAAGTTTGGTTTTGAATAAAATATTTCCATCCCATCAAGTAATTTTGACATTGGTAAAGATACTGCATGGTATATGTGGTTATAAGATGATAGGATAGGCAACAACTGGAAAACAAAGTGGGACTCTATGTCCTTCTGGGTCAGTGTGCCAAGAAATCAAGACCAAAGCAATTGCAATTATTGCCACAATACTTCTGTTTAGAACTCAAAAAACTGCAAAATTCGTAATGTTGCTGGAATATACTTATTTGGAATACATTGCTTAGCTGTCACATACCTCTGTGTCAGATTGTTTTCTGTTTGGACTGGGATATATAGCTGTTAAAAGAGAAAGATTTTTCTGAAGAACATGCTGCTTTATGTGACTTAAATTCTGAAATCTCTTCAATTTTGTTAAAAAGAACAGCTTTACAACATGATATACTGTGAATATTTAACCATTTCAAATTTTCTTCATGAATAATTTTCTCATGTTACATTTTTCATTTCAGCATACGTAGTTGAATATAACTGGTGAATGAAATTAGGTAAAGCAGGATGGAAAGGCATATTTCTGTATTTTCCACTTCAGAAAGTGAAGAGAAATATGTCAAGTGAATTAATATGAAAACACATAGAAAAATAAAACTGTATTTTGATGTAATTAAAACACATATTTCCTTAGTACTGGTATAATGGAGATGCTTTTGGTGTAACAATGTTTCTTTGGTAATATTTGCAATTTGTTATTTGGCATGTGGGGGAGGTGGCTTAGACAGGGAATGCTATTTAAAAAGCTAATGAAAGGCTTGATTGTATTTCAGGTTTTTCCTACTAAAGTTCTTCAACAAAAAGAAAAATGGAAAAAAACCAAACCCTAAAAAGACCCAAAGCAAATCTTTTGAGTGACTTGTGTGGGATGAGGAAAGTGTTAGAACGTTTCACTGCCACCAGGGCCACACGGGCTTCTCTATTCTCTGGGGTGCTCTTTGAAAATAATAAAAGCCCTGTCCTTTGCCTGATCCAAACTGTCCAGTTGTCTCCCAGACCCTTTTGATCACCAAAAAGTCAATGTTTCAAGCTGTGCTCTTTATTTGTGTGGATAATTCCTGGGCTGACTACACACGTGGTTGGCCCTTACAGCTGTGGTGGCATTTAGCTGGGGAGAAATGAGAACAGAGTATCTTTTTTGAAGCAGGCAGCACTTATCAAAGTAAAAGTTTGGGTTTTTTTTTTTTTTGTTTCATTTAAAATGTGGCTTTTAATTCTGAAGGCAAGCTGCAGTAAAGCGCTTCTCTGGTGGCTCATGAACTGTGCCCTGCTGCTTTCATTCTGGTCACACGCTCCTGTGGGACTCTGTAGGATTAGCTTTAATGACACTACTTTGTTGTAATAAGGGTAGCAGTGTAATATAATGAATTGTACTGGGGCGTGGGAGTTAATACCTTCATCTCATCTACCTGCGCCTGTGCTGGCGTCATGTGCAAAAACACCGAGCTGAGTCTGAGACCTTTGTTGGGAAGTGTGCGTGTCTTATCTGTGAGCAACACATAGGGCTGGGAGCCAGCCTTTTGGGGCTAAAGTCCAACATCTGCAACCTCTGATCAAATTCCAACTCAGTTTAATAAATTTCTAACTCAGTCTTCTCATCAATGGATTGGATGTTATAATAATTTCTTAACTCATAAGTATTCTAAGAATGGCCTGTCATTAGCATGTGTCTGTTGCTTGCTTTGATATCTTTAGATGAAAGGTGCCACAGAGAAAGTGACATTACAGCAAAGCTGTGAAAAGTGCTGTTCCAGCAAGGCAGGAGGGGAACCCTTCATATGCGGGAATTAAATTCAGTGAAGGGAATAGCCCTGGCTTTTTGCTAGTTGACTGTGACATTCACAATGTGTCCAGCATCACTGTGTAAAATAACGTAACGCAGCATTTTGAAATGAGAGGTGGCGTTAAAAATACTGCCTCATCAGATGTTGGCTAATGTTCCAATGTTTGTAGCCTGATAATTTTTTCTCCACCTGAAACTGCTGCCAAATTGCCTATGATAGTGCAAATATTTTCAGTCCTCTCAAAACTTAGATTTTTATTTGTGTGTGTGAATTGAATTTAGAATTTTATTCAGCTGCATATACCATCAGGAGAAAACCATGTGCCAAGACTGTAAGTAAGCATTGCAAAAACATGGTGAGGCACCAGAAAAGACTCTGGGCTATGACCCTCAGTGTTCACAGCACCTTGCAGTTGCAAACCGAAGTATCCCTGACATTCAGTGCATATAGCAGGAGCATAAGTCAAGGAGAATGTTTAATAAATGTGACAAGTTGAGTTATATTTAGGTAGAAGACAATAGAGGAAAGAGCAATAATGACGTACATGTAGCATTACTAACATAATAGCTTAATGTTTGCACACTTGTAGGGAAAACCCTGAATAAAGAATTGACACAAGGCCTCAGTAAATTGATTTGCTAGGGTAGTATTTAAAAAGTCTTTTCCTACACCCAGTGACTTTAAACACCATGACCTTGCAAACCCAGAGCTGTCTATGAATGCATTGCCAATAGCACATACTTACTGCCATTTACATTATTAATAAACTGGAACTTAGAACAAGAGCTTTGGTGGGCCAAGCTTGAGAAAACATACAAAGTGGTGAATGATCTGAAAGGGTCAGTTCACAGAAGACATGAGAGAGAGGTGAGGAGGGAAACTGGTGGTGTGGGACAGCAGTGCTTAGGCTTTACTGATAATACCTTGTAGTCTGCATGGACATAATTTACCAGAAGAGCAGTACATCAAGGGTACTAGAAGTGTCATCACTTGGATGAAAACTGCATAAAGTCAGTAGTTTCATCAAGTAAGATGGACAATGGCACTTCTATGTAGCAGTGGTGGAGATCTCTGTTTTGGATTTCATTTGCAGAAGAGAATCAGAAACAAAGAAGCATGTAAAGTACTGGATGTCCTGGCAGAAGTCAGTTACTCTAAGTGCCGTTCTTGGAGTCTGGAGCAGCCTCACAAAACCTAATATCATAACTTAAAAAACACAGAGGCTGCAAGTTCAAAAGGACGCAGTGAACCCAGGAAATTACATTATAAGAAGTGTGTGTCAGGCCTAATGTGAAGAAATGGCTCAATTAGGTGCCAGTGCCACAGAAAGAACTGAAGTTTGTTTGGAGCAATACGGATAGTGACCTATTATTTTGATTAAAGCTAGTTTATACTAATAGAAACCAGTGAACCTTTTCATGAACTGGAGATGTGGATAAACAGTGAGCAGTAGCTGCATAGCAAGCTAGAGAAGATACTGCCTGAAGAGAGAATGAAAGTAAAAAGCTCATATGTAGCACTGAAAACAAGGAAATAGGGCATAAAGTGTGTTGGTTTTGAGCAACAGTTGTAACAGTATTCCTGGTGGAAGATGTCTCAGTGGTTTATTGATGAAAAACACTGGCACCAACACAGGCAGAAGTGTGCTCTGAGAGAAGAATTATTCACCATTTGTTGCTGCACATCAGAACTTACATCAATAGGTGTATATGGTGACATGACGACAGCTGAAACAGAACTCAAATCCCTGGTGAGCATGCTTTGACAAACTGCTGGCTTTTGCTTTCTCATCTCTTTGGCACATGAAGCAACAAGCATGAAACTTGACAGTTAAAATAAGAGCTTGAAGAGAAATTTCTGTGGCTGATCTACTCTTGTTCATTGTCACAGGACATGACGCAGAAGCAGAGCAAAACTAAGAAGCACGGAGAAGAGAAAGAAAGGTTTTCTAGTGCCTGAAAATTAGCTGGCAGATGGACTGAGAAAAGCAGAGGGCAATGATATTCTGTGGCCTTTAAAAGAAGCAGGAAATCAGTCCATGTTGCTACAGAAACCCAGCAAATTCCCTGTCAGACTTTCAATGTAAACCCACTGAATCTTAAACAATATCTAGAAAGCACTTAAAGGCACAGATCAGGAACTAAAAATGAAAATAAAAGAAAAAGCAAGACAAATGTCTGTATGTATTTTGAGAGTTATTTGGGCAGGAAATCTCAGCATGGTAACAACACAATATTTGGGTGCAGTAAAAGTGAAGTGGGTGTCAAATGTTCAGGTCAAACTCCAGAGACTGAACTATGAGAAGTTTGTGATAATTTACAGTTATCGTGGCTTAGAAGAAAACAGCATGAAGAGGAGAAAACTGTGTGTTGAGAGATGATTTTTACAGATTTTCTTCAGTATCATCCAGTTAGGGTCATACAAAGGAGAGACCTTGCCACGGAGTGATTTGACTGATAGTAGTAGATCTTTATTTTGGATGGAGCCTCGTGTCATGATTCAGAGGAGTTTTGATGATTTTCAGCATGCATGCCAGGTTCTGTGCCCAGGGCCTCTGGGAGTAGCTGATGGGTGCCTGCCATCTGGTCCCCAGCCAGTTCAGCAGCCTCCTGCCTGCTCCTGCCCTCTGCCCCAAAGGTGCCAGCAAGGAGCAGGCTACACGCAGGGCTGAGGAGCTCTTGGCTGAGATCTTAGGTTGCTGTCTCCCTTTCCCCGTGCCCCTTCCCCATCAGTTATAAAGGTAGCCGTGACAGATGTAAGTCCAGCCACAGAAGAGGAAAGGTCGTGGAAAGCTTTGGATTTAATGTGAATATGCAGGCAGGCTGTGTGGCCTGCCACATGATTATGTGCCTCACTCTATCATAAAGGCTGCGTATCATCGGACTAGCCAGAGATAAGCGGTTACCAAGGGAAATGAAAATACTGGGGACCCTTATCTAGGTCTATTAAGCTACCAAATGCAGCAGTGTAATTGGAGGCTTTGCCTGCCCAGATGTTAAGAGCAGAAGGCTGCCTGTAACAAGAGATCTGAGGAGATTGGGGTTAACCAAATAGGGATTTTATTGACAAACCTTTTAAAATGCTTCATGCCTTTGGCAATTAAACATAACACACACCCCGAGAAGGACAGGTCTCCTCTGTCTCTCCCAGTTACCTGATTCTGCTTGAATACAATCCTGGGGAGAATAGAGAGAGAAATTATATCTTATGTTGTTTTATAGTGTTGATATAATTCCCCACCCTGCAAGACCAAGAATGAGTATTGAGTCTACCTACTGCTAGTTCAGTCATGGCCTCCTCTCACATATCCTATTTTGAATATTGTTGCATCCCTCGAAGAATCTACATTTCTCTCTTGGACTTGTGCATGTAAATGTAGGAAGGGAAAAAATATCTTCTTTTAAAAAGTATGTAGGCATGCCCAGAGAGATTTATTTTACGAATAGCTATGGTTCCTGGTGTTCTTCAGCGTTGCTTATTTTGTCACAGTGAACGTGGCATAGCCTCAAATCGAAGATACAGCTTCGAACTGTAAAACAGAATTTCCAGCCTATGTTAGAAGTTCTGAGTTGTCTATATTTGCTTTAGTCCTAGTTGGAAAATCCTGGGTTTGTTCTTAAAAAAAAACTATGCTTTTGGCCCTCTTGCTCATTTAGTTCTGTGGCTATAATAGATGATGTATACTAAAAGAGATGGCATACACTGTTTTTCTCCACAAGTTTACAGTTTTGATCACTAGATAAAGCGTTTCTCATTGACAATGTCAGTTAAATCTCTGTGTGTTTTGCCTGTATGGAATAAGTGTTCTCTGATTAAGAACCAAGCTGCCAAAGAAATTGCTAAATCTTCCACATGGGAGATATTCTGCTTCATGGTGTCAACACAGCTAGACAAAACTCTGCAGGGTAAATATGTCTTTTGCTCAGCACTCCTGGAGGCAGGGGCATTCAATGGTAGATACTCCAATAACACATATTTTTCTCTTCTAGGGAGTGTGTAAATGCTTGTGGAACTGTAATTGTTGTGAATGTTTCTTCTATCAGTTAATTTCTGCTTGTTTCTTTTCTTGTGCCTGTGAACTTGCCTGTCTGCTTTTGCTTTTAGGGCCTTGTTTGACCCAGATAGAAAGTGAGCTGGGATCATGGTGAAGCATTTAAAATAATTGGATATCAACAGCTGGCTTTATGGGAAACTAACGGTGTAAATCCAGGGAGTTTTTATTATTTCAATGGGTTGTTTTATTCTAGCATATAAAGGGGATCCAAGTAATTTTGGCTGGGAAACACTTTCCTAACTTATTTCTATAGTAATGCCTCAGAGTTTTTCATTATAGTGAAAATCTCTAGCAGGTCTGCAGGGAAAAATTACCTCCAGTGTTTCCAGACACCGAATATGTTTTTCCTTTGCTTGAATTTATGAGTTTTGGCAAAAATAACTCACAATATGATCATGTTTCAGGGTAGTGGTTTCTTGCACTGAATCCCAAACCAATGTGTAACTGTGCAGAATGCTCCTATGTGCCTTTGGTGATGCAAACATATGGGACAAGTCTCTCCAAAGTCCTGCCAATCTGTTTTTGCCTCCAGTGTATTATTTGTGGTATAGAGTACAGAAACAGTTTTTTTGAAGTGCCATTTACTTCTCAACTTCCTTCAAGGTTTTTGTGGCATAAATTGCAGTTCTACTCAAAAAAGAGCAAGATTTTACTCTTGGTGAAAAATCTTTAGTTTGTTTTGCATTGTAAGGAGATTCAAATGTATCTGTTTATTACAGAGCTTTCTTGAAAGACAAGTACTTGAGTCAAGTGAGCCCACGAGGTGTAAATGCAGATGCTGCATTTAGCTGTACCAAATCTATCTATTGCTTCATTCCACTAACTAGAAACATCAGTGGCACTCATTAGATAGATACCTCAGGCAGAAAAGTGCATACTCCATATAGGCTAAGATGACAGAATCTGACATTGCAAGTGTTTGCATCTTATTTAATTCGTGTGTAGAAACACTGTGGCCAGCAGGAACAGGGAGGTGATCATTCCTCTGTACTCAGCACTGGTGAGGCCACACCTTGAGTATTGTGTTCAATTCTGGGCCCCTCACTACAAGAAGGACATTAAGGTGATGGAGCATGTCAGAGAAGGGCACTGGGGTTCATGAAGGGCCTGGAACACATGCCCTACGAGGAGCATCTGAGGGATCTGGCATTGCTCAGTCTAGAGAAGAGGAAGCTGACGGGAGACTTCATCGCATTCTACAACTACCTGAAGGG